>JACVVK020000030.1:410000-520000 GCA_018292915.2 Batillaria attramentaria | reverse complement strand
TTTATGGCGTATGTATTGTATGTATTTGTTTGGTGTGTTTTCAGAGATATGGCGCTGGGGGAGGCTGGGAGCGGTTAGCATGTCAGACATGAACCCAGGGCTCGCATGGAGTTGAACTTTTCCATTTCACCAGCTGAGACGGCCGATTACGACAACCACAACCCCTTGAACAGCACCACCACCACCACCACCATCACCACCACATCCACCATGGTATTCGTAGGCCAAGCCTCTATGAACCCCACCAACCTGACGGGAGACAACTCCTCACAAATGTCCTCCCCTTACCCGGCCGGGATCCCTCAGATCGTCATCTTCAGCTTTCTCTTCTTCCTGGTCGGCTCTGTCGGCATCATGGGCAACTTTCTGGTCGTGTACGCAGTCGTGTGTGACCGTAAGATGCGGTCAAGCGTGACGAACCTGCTGATCACGAACCTGGCCCTGGCTGACCTGCTCATCATGGTATTCGGCATCCCCGAGATCGTGCAGTTCATGCTGAACAAAGGCTGGGTGCTAGACGCTCACCTGTGTAAAGTCAACCGCTTCATCCTCGTCGTCTCGCTCTACGCTTCAGTGCTCACGCTCATCTCCATTTGCGTGGAGAGGTGAGTAGAACTCATCGTGTGCGTCCTTGCTTAACGTCGAAAATATTCATGGTAGTCTAGTGGAGTCCTCACAATAAGCCATGTAGCCCTCTTCGATTGAAAATCCACGAGAAATAAATGAAGACTCTCCCGGCCATGATGCCTACCTCATCTTTTTAGTGCATCACTCCATTTACTATCTGCGTTTTTCATCTCCCCTTCTCTCAAACCATGCGCTGTATCAAATCATCATCATCACCACCACCTCCACCACCATCACCATAACTGTTTACTTCTCTGTTGGCGCCTCGCGTCAAGGTTCTTCTCATTGTTGACTCCAACTCCAGCAGAGTTGTTACTATCATTGTTATGTTTGGATTATCTTCAGCCTTGTTAAAATCCTGCCTAGATCGGCCAGCCGACGTGAAAGAAGGTGAAAATTTGAAAACACACACACACACACACACACACACACACACACACACACACACACACACACACACACACTTTGGAGGAAGTTGTCCCAGAGCAATTGCATTGGATAAGAGGATTGTGTGCATGTGACCGTAGTCGAAAACCCAGCCACACTCCATCTTCGGAAAACTTTATCTCGCTTGTCAGTGTTGTGCGGCAGCTGGTGAAAAAGCTCGCGTTGAATGTGATGCGGGCCGTTTCACACGCAGAAAGAAATTGCTGGGAACGAAACGAAACGAAACAAAAATTCAAACAGATAAACTTACTGATGCTTCATCAGAACGAAGAAAGCGTTTTCGTGTGTATATGGCACACTGATTGACGTGAACATCAGAACTGCTGCTGTGTCCGAGTTTCTTCTGATTGACTGAATGACCACGTGAAAGAAGAAACAATCTGCCCTTTGGCTGATTACTTCCTCAAGTAATCACTGCAGGTGTTTTTTCTGCCTATTGATCAAGGGACCCAGACACTGATTAATTAATCCAGCTGGTCTTGTCGCCTTACCGGGACTAATAAGAGAGAGAGAGAGAGAGAGAGAGGTCGTTTGACACTATCCTCAAGGGACATAAATCAGGCCCGAATCAAAGCTTTTTCCAACTACAGGCAGAGGGGGAGGGGATGTGTGTGTGTGTGTGTGTGTGTGTGTGTGTTGTGTTGTGTGTGTGTGTGTGTGTGTGTGTGTGTGTGTGTGTGTGTGTAACAGCTACGTGTCCCTAATTGGTTGGAAAAAACCACTGGGAACACACGCTGAGACTGTGACTTTGGCTGACTCCGGAACGAGCGTCACTCAGAGAGAGAGAGAGAGAGAGAGAGAGAGAGAGAGGGTGCAAATAAATATGGATGTCTCTGAACAGCATTATTTTGCCCATATCAAACACATCCTTGTATCACCATATTTTCGCCAAGCTGTTTGGCTGTTAGGCTACCCCAGCCTCTGTACTTGCAGACTCGGCGAACAAAACTCGATCTTCCCCAAAACTTGTCCCAAATCTTTAGCATCGACCCCCCGGCACACAATGCACTGGCCACAGGCCGCCCACACTTCAATTACATGCACGAGGAGAGTTCAGTTCCCAACCTTTTCCATCGAACAGTTGGCCAAATCAAAGGACAACCCACAATCTGGGGCTTTTGCCTCTGGCAGTAAATTCACCATGATTGTCTGACGCTGAACAACAATGCGCGTAGGAATTCGAAGGTCGGAGGCATGAATTGAAGTCCGTGAGATCAAGACATGGAAATGAGGAGCATAGCCCAGCATTTGTGTCGTCCGGAGCCTTCCTTCTGTCGGCTTGTGTGCCTATAGCACTGACAGACCCAAGAATGAATAAGAAGTTGTTTTTGTCTCTCTCTCTCTCTCTCTCTTGTTGTTGAGTAATCCCGTTTAGGAAGGAAAATTCGGTCTACTGCGTCACAATATATCTACAAGCTCTCCCGCAAAACTAAATTGAGCTACCGAAATATTTTTCATTGATGAAAGAGTTTCGTAAGTACATCGGAATAATTATTGTAGTTGATTTTGACTCTTATATATCTAAATATATAAATGAAGAGTTTCTGTCTGTCTGTCTGTTAGCCATAAAACATTATTTACAGTTCTCACATCGCGATCAAAATTGGTGGGTGTACTTAGGGGGGCCCAGGAAAGAATCTGGCTGGAAAAATCTCGGAAAATCGTCAAATTTATGTTATTATCCACCTTTTTCGTTTATTTCCAAAGCACTGACTGTAGTCCCACGGGTAAATGCTCCACGGGAAGTAACTCCGTTGTCCAGTTCGGCGACTTCGCATGGTGATTCTTATAGCCTCCCATGGCGGAAACTCGGCAAAGTCGGGTGCATCTGCTAGTGACATGATATGTGCGCCGTCTCTCACAAGAGCTTTGCCCATACAGTTTAGAATAACAGTACATAACATATTTAATTCGTTCAATGGAATCATTGCGGGCTGATACAGCTAAAATAGTTACGTGATTAACTGGTCTGTTTATTCAAGATACAAAACTTACTTTACAGTTGACGTTGATCTTTTGGGCTCAGAAAATTGTTTTCTTTGTCTGTCTTTTCCATTGTTTCCATTGTCTCCTCTCTCCCACAAAAGCAAAGAAAACAAGAAAGATGCAGCACACAAAACTTTTGCGAGTTTGAGGGAAGGCTAGGATGAAATTGGCTGTTTTTAGAAACATGCATATATATCAGACCCAATTACCACACGCTGAGGACAGAAAGCCTTGGTGAATTCAAGTCCTTTCTAGAACATATCACGAGCAACGAAAACCGAAAAAAAAAATAATAAAAAAAACCTAGAAAATGTCGCGAGCAGAATCCAGACCAAGGAAAAAATACCGGTCTTAGTTGAGCTAAAAAACAACTTCTGTGAAAAGAAAAACGCACTTGAAATTTAAACCGGCTTCTGTGTTGAAGTCACTTGACATGTCAAGTTAATTTGTGTTGCCTTGTGTTTTGGTTCTCGTCTTTTTACCCGGGAATGGATCGTTACGCTGGTAAACAAGACACAAGAAAGCAGTAAAATGTGTCTCTGTCAGTTCCCTTGTTTTGCTGAATTTTCAGCACAAATTATTTTGGTACTGGTATTCCTTACACGGGCTAATTCTATCTTTGCTAGGCCAAATTATGTTTTGCAACAGTTTTGCTCGTGGGTGTGCCTGTAAGCTCGAAATGCTTGATCTTGATAAATAGTACAGCTCTTCATGCGATACAATGTTGTTTACACTTTTCACGAGCGGTCCAACTTTCAAATTCTACGATAGTTGTTACACCACTGGAGCGCTCAGTGTGCTCGCCTCGTCATCGAGTACGCTTCTGTTTGCTCAAGGACGCTGTCACTGCCCAGGTGTCCAAGTGTTGTGATGATAGAAATACAAAACACCTCACAACAATCTGTAAGCATAAAAATGGTAGCATTAGCTCCTTTAAGTGACACTAAAACTCACTACTGTTGATATCAATCGTCATGCTCGTCAACTCGTCTGTATGTTTATAAAAAAAATAAATAAAAGCGACACAAAAGGGACAGAAACCACTTAACTTTGACAAAGGACGGCACAGGTCGACGTTTCGGCTTACGCCTTCTTCAGGACATAAACAAATGGGACATAACTTCAACAAACAAGCAAAAGGTAACTCTGCGGACGTACTGACATACACGGCGCGAAAAAAAAAAAAAAAAAAAAAGGGTGGGCGAGAAAAGGACCAGAAAAAAATAGCAAAATTATCACAACACCCATCCTTAGGTGACAGAAGACCATGGACTGTGTGTGAAAAAAAAAAAAAAAAAATGTTGGGCAGAAAAGAACAAAAAAGAATAGTGAAAATTAGCAATCACAACACCCATCCTTTGGTGACAAGGACCATGGATTGTGTGTGAAAAAAGTTCAGAGGGTTATGTTACGGCTAACGGTTATGTTACCGTTTCCGTTTCTGTATGTTTATATTTAAGCATACCGTCCGATGGTAAAAAGGTCTAGGTGCTTATAAAATGCGATGTGTTTAGGCAGTTTTACCAAATGACGGTAAATTCCCTTTGACACCATTGTCCTTTAGGTCGATAATAATAATAATAATAATATATGGTATTTGTAGAGCGCATTTCTTTAAATAAAACTCAATGCGCCTATCATCACTCACTCACGCTCACGCACATTATACAACGATGAACGGGCAGACACTGGTGAAACTGACTAGTTGGACAGAAAATTACTGGTGTTAGTTGTTTGTGGCCTCACGCCGCTCAAGCAACAAAGACCAGCACACCACACAACTTATGGGGTAGAGATACAACACTACACTGTCATCGCTTCTGTTGTTAGCGTCGTGGTCGATGATCGCAATGGGAACCACAGCAGACCGTTACTCACAGCAGATGCCAGCTCATAATTGCCACAACTGTCCTAAATCTTGGACAACCAATGATTGACCGGGTGAGGCCTGCGTTGGAACTGGTCGGCCCTTGAGAGTAAAGCGCCTGGGTAATGATCTCTCGACGTGGTAGAAAAACGTGCAGAAGATCTCATTAATCTAGTGCGCTTGGTGCCCGTGTGGTTTTGAAGGTGATTTCACCCAGGACTGATGTGCCTGCCAGTTTGTTTTTTGACTGGTTTTATCATTACTGTTGTGTGTATTTGACAAAATTGCAACAATAATAAAAAGAAACACAAACAAACAAAGAAACAAACAGAAAGGGACAGACAAAGAAGCTAGCAAAGAAACACTTCCCCCCAAAAAACAAAGAAAATACGCACGCACGCACGCACGCACGCGAGCACGCACGCAAGCACACAAAGAACGACACACACAAATCAAACCAAACCAACCCAAAACAAAACAACAACAACAACAAAAAATCCCGAAAACAACCAACCAACCAACCAACCAACCAACCAGCCAACCAACCAACCAGCCAACCAACCAGCCAACCAACCACCACCACCACCACCAACAACAAACGAAAAACAAAGCAAACGAAAAACAAACAAAGCAAACAAACCAACCAACCAACCAAAAAAGCACCAAAAAACCCTAAACAACAACAAACAACAACAAAAAACCCAAAAACAAACAAACGTAAAACAAACAAACAAACACCCCCCCCCCCCAAGGAAAAAACAAAACAAAACAATACAAAACAAAACAAAACAAAAAACCAACCCAACCAACACACAAACAAAGGAACAAAAGAAAACTATCAGTCACAGCGGTGGGGATGGTGTTTGTCCGTCGAGTCGAGGCATGTGGAAGTAGGCTGCGCTGGGTGTGTCGGTGTGTCGGTGTGGGTAGATGGCTGACCATCAACCAAATCAACCACATTATCAAGCGAACAAAGCAAGAAGCAACCATACGTTTGTTGTGGCACTAGCCGGCATGCACACAGACAATTCAATAAGTCTAATGTCGGTTTCACCATCTCTTTGCTCCGGTGCAGCGTTGGACTCTCAGTGCTCGTGTCCTGGGTTCGATTCCCGGCTCTGGCCAACTATTTGTGGCTGGACTTTTTCTCGTTGTCCCGTCTTTGATATCACCCGTATGTAGTGAAAAGGACGTTAAACTCCCAAACACCCACCCACCCCCATCTCTTTACTCCGCTAAAGAACAGTGTTACAGAAAAAATCAGGCCAGGTGTTTAAGTATAAAAGTACCCGGGACGATAGCCTATCAATTTTACAGAGTCCTTTTTTTGCATATCAACGCAGTTAAACATTAACTATATATTTTATAACATCCAGCCGAGATCAACAGATCACTTACGGAAATATCATTTACATAAGACAGTTTAAGAAGTGCAGCAATACGTGAATGTTGTACGAATCTTCGTTATGTATGAATGTGTATGAGTGACGTGTGTTAGCGCGATGAGTCACTGTGTCTGAGAAGTACGCTATATAAATGAAATTTATTATTATTATTATTATATCGGCTGAACTCCGAAACTCTCCACTATGACGATCAGTTTGACAGCAGCTCGCATTTTTCGCCTCAGCAGAGACGTTCGCACGTACGACAAAGACTCTAAGATCAATTATATCGGAGGCGAGCGAACTGGTCCGGATTCAATTGACCCGCTATCTGTGTGCCCAGCGTCGCGTCGACCCTCCACTGTGTGGGACCATCACACCCCCCATCTGGAACCATTCCAACTGAGAGCAATCATGGGCCGTGGGCAGCTTGATCGAGTGAGCGTATTTGAGGGTGAGATCTTACCCAGATCTTGCCGCCCATTCTGCTGCTTCATCTGCCTCCTAAACTGTCTCCACCACCTCGTTAACCTCCCATAGCTGTGTGGAAATTGTCACCAGTGTGGCTACTGCAAGTTGTCGTTGCTGGTGTTACGGTCTTGGTCCTAAAACACAGGTGACAGCACAGTGGAACGTTGGACTGTATTAGTCAGTCGGAAAGCTGGTTGGGAGGTCCTACGATACTGTCATACAGAATTACATTCAGTTTCTCCATTGAAATAACCAGTTTTCTTGTTTCAGTGTCATCACTTCACACTGACTGACTAAGGGACGTTGAAGTGCATTGCTCAGGCAGGAAAAAATTGGTTGGAAGCTCTTAATTGTTTATATCATGCAGTGTCAGCTTTGTTTTTTTTTGTTTTTTTTTAAGTGGAACTCGATCCAGTTTTCTTGTTTCACTTTCACTTCAGGTTCCATGAAGCCGTCCATAGCACTAAATATGTTGCTGGCACTAAAAGTGACATCATTTCCTGTGTATGATCTGTATGACATTATTGAAGTCGTATTAACACATTGTAGTTGGAGTCAAGAGGTTTCCACCCTGTACATAACTTTTTCATAATCAAAAGGTAAGATATTCCTGTTTGTGTTTGTACCCAAAAAATGTAAGAGAAACAAGGTTTGTTTTCCACTCGAAAACCGTCACTACAACGTCACCTTCACCAGACGTATTTAACACTGATGTCCAGTACTCACACGGTTGACTGCAGGGCTGAAAAACAACAAAATTTATCTCCCGTACCAGACTGTCGGACGTCGATATTTGAGAATCGGATCAAGCCCGAGATTTTGGGATTTTTGGGACGGCTATATCCAGCCATTCAACCGTATGAGCACCGAGTATATTCTGTAGTTTTCCCCTGTATGTATAAGTAAAGGTGTGCGTAAAACTGAGGTCAAGAAATATCTCTACGGGTCTACATCGTAAAAAAAATTTCTAAAAAGATTAAAATATCCCCCAAACTCAAGAAAAGCACAACATCATCATCATCATCATCAACAGCAGCAGCAACAACAACAACAACAACAACAACAACAACAACAACAACAACACCTAAACTGTCAGAAATATCCACATGTTGCAGCTACTTAGGCGTGGCCGCTCCTTGTAATTGTCGTCTGACGAACTCTCTGAACGTATCCGTGGCAGCTACTTACAGCGGTTTGCTTGTAAGATGTGTTTTTTTTGCAAGCAATACGTGCATCGCTCAGAGCTCTACTGTAAGCGTTTAAACGCCGTCTGCAACATTGTGATTTCAAAGGCAGCGCGCCTGTGAAAGCAAAGATTTTAAAAGGAACGCTTCGAAATTACATTGGAGAGAAAAAGCACTTTCTTTCGCGTTTACGGGGACGGTTAATGAGAAAATTGACTGCGAACAAAAAAGACAGTAAAACTTGGATTGGCTAATGGATTTTGTGGACGAAGCTTGGAAATGTGATTTCAGCCACGCGAAACAGCAACACTGCTCTGCTGCTGGCATGCATACTCGAGTGCTGCAGTTGTGACGTCCACAGACACTACTTCCATTTTATTCAGCAGTAAACGTACTCGATTGGTAGAGTGGCGTACACGATTTTGAATACTCTTCTAGTCCCAGTACGTTTTTTTTTCTTTTCTGAACCTCAATAGGCATTTCTTTTTCATATATATATATATATAATGGTTGGTATTTGTTGTGCCGCAGTGATCCCTTTGATGACTCGAACAGACTTTTTCTTAACCTCAGTGGGTGTTTCTTTTTCAAAGATAAAAAAGTTAGTCCAGATTAGTAAACCTTGTTTCTGCTCTGCCGCTGTGATGCCTTTGGTAACATTGAAGATTTGAGACTTGAGAAGACAAAGCCCTACATCTGGACCATGTCCGGAACTGACAATGCGTCATTTTATTCGCTCAATTTTGCAGTAGAAGGCATATCAGAGAGGGTGAGTGGGTGCGTGTTTGGGGGGGTTAACGTCCTTTTCCACCACATATGGTGATATCAAAGACGGGGCAACGATGAAAAAGCCAGCACAAATATTTTTTGGCCCTAGCCGGGATCGAACTCACGACCCGAGCATTAGAAATCCAACGCTCTACCATTCGACCACTCCGGCTCCCCCATATCAGAGAGACCATGACCTGATTGACGTCATGGCAAAGACTATAGTCTAGAGAATGACAATTTGTGTTTGTGAGCGGTCATTGCAAGTTTTGAAGCAGACCTATTTTCGGACTGTTATAAAAGTTGGTTTGCTACAACAAAACCGGCGAAAAGCAAATGTCGCGAGCAGTACTGAGAAGGGATGGTTAAGAAAAGACAATTGCATGCACCAGACACATACAAAACGAAAACAGAAAGGAACCTCCGGCCTCGAATTGACAAATCTTTTATTTGTCTTTCACAAATCAGTCGCACCCGCACACTCGACACTTTGCGTTCGCCCGGGCTCCAATCGAGTACTCCGGCTGATTTGTTATTTCTTTAGGCTTTTTACAGCCCCTGGGCAACAGTGATGGCGTTGGCAGACAGTAATTGGACGACGGTCGTAAGGGCAAAGAGGTTCTGGGTTTATCCACTCAGAAGGAAGAAACGAACACACACACACACACACACCGGCACACACACACACACACACACACACACACACACACACACACACACACACACGAGAGAGAGAGAGAGAGAGAGAGAGAGAGAGAGAGAGTTATGCCATGACCTTCCCGGCAGACCATGACCTGACTGAAGAATAAGCTCCAGAGATTGCTGACGCAGATTTTAAAATAATTATCCCTTCCAGACAGCGGTAGACGAATCAAGCTGTTCTTCGGGTTAGTTTTTTTTTGTTTTTTTTTGTTTTGGTCTCGTGTTAAATGGGATCGAGAAAACAGAGAAAGCAGAGATGAGTACACTGCCCAAGGCTGAAACTGAAAGTCATGTCAACGACCGTCATCAAAGGCTAGAGCCTTCTCTTGCTGAGTAACGAACAGGTGATTACATGTCATCAGCCTGATGATGACGCGACTTGCTTTGCAGACACCCGCAGGTCAGCAACGTCACACCCTAGTGGATTTTCCTCAGGCGCAAGAACACAAATTGACCGTGACCGTTGGGTCAGTGTTTATTTCGGGAACCCTGTTCGACGAGTGTGCTCGTTTGTAATGATTTTTGTTGTCATGAAAAAGCGTTATTTTCGTGATTTTTGTAGCCCAAGGTACATGCCAGCGGGCCGCAACAACAGGCAAGCTTCCAGTGAAGCTTGGACCTTTTGCGCTGGAGAGCAGCCACAGCGACGCGAGCGGATTTGGACCAAGCGGCTTTCTGGCCTAAACTGAAAGTAGACTAGCATTACTAGCATAGAGGCCTAAGCGGAAAAGAGACATTCGATTTTTTTCAACTCGTGTCAGGTGCGTGCCCTTGAACGGGCTGTGCAGGATAATTTTTGTTTGAAGATTGAAGCATTTTTAGGTGTGACTATGACGCCTGAGGCTAGTAGAGAATATACAGGCATTTTGAAACCTCGTGCAGTTATGTCCTTTGGCCATCAAAGATAAAGGTGTCCATTCACAGAATAAACGTTCACGAACACACGAATGCAGTGAAAGCAAACAGACGTTAAGTCAGTGGAAATGCATTCCGTTTCGAGGTCTGTATCTTGTCCCCGAAGAAGGCTATTCAGCAAAACAAGGGACGTGAGTACATCACTGAATGTGTCTTGTCTTCAGCATGACCTCGTTATTTTGCTTCCGGTCTTGATAAATACATAGAGCAATCATTTACATTATTCTCTACAGCCACAGTCAGAGATGTTGTGAGACTGCGCCGAGTGGTCGGATAGGCTCCACTTTTATGTGCTTAAAGATCATCTATTGCATGATGGTGCAGAACAGTGAGGGAAAGGGGATGGGGGAGAGAGCAGAATCAGGATGTTCGACATTGTTATCTACATTTGATCCACCTGATATCCTTCTCTCCAGAAATGACGGCAATTACGTACATTTAAAGTTCGTGACATTTCGGAGAAACCGTAATATATAATCTTTGCGCTGACGGGCTTTTCAGGTTCTTCTAGAACACTCTTGTAGGATTCAGAATCTTTTAATTGCTCTGGCTGAATAACAAAAGTCTCCTCCAACCACCATCTCATTTCACTAGTACAAGATAACCCGCTGATGGCTATGTCTGAATTGCAACCTTTGCCTGAAGCCAGGAGAAAAGAGCTGTACAGAAGAAGGGACTCATGTTCACATCTGAATGCAATTTCTGGCAGATGGTTAGAGGAATTGTCCGCGCACAAAACACCATGATGTTCCTCCTTTAATTCTGTCGCCCAGGGCCCCTCTTCGTATTGCCACAATTCTTCGCAAAGCATTGAAAACGTCAGGTTCATGTTCTATAGATAGGGATTTTAAGAAACGGCACACAGTCTGAAACCCAAGAACAGTTGTTAACTTCTAAAGGTTGATTGGTTTTCGGGGTAAAGAATTTTTCAGAGTAGACTCCGGCTATACAGTAAAGTGAAACATTTATGAAAGACAGTTTGACCGTGTGAATTACATGGGATTATCTGTTGATAAAATCAAGTTTTAGGCGAACGATGAACAAACACTGTGAAGAAACTTTTGTTCACTGTTACATACATAAACAAATGATGCATTGACTCCTTGAACATTTGGAATGTTATTATTGTTATTATTATTATTGTTAAACCAACCATTTTTTGAGATCAACATCACCCTTAAGTATATTAATACGAGTACTCTGGAATATATACGAGCACTAGGACAATAAACATTCAGTGTAAAGTTTAGTTTCCAAACCCACGAAAATGTTTTTTTCCCCCCCAGACCTGTTAAGGGGCATACCTGTTGAGAAAATATTAATTATTCACATATAGCAGATGGAAGGTTCGTGTCCGCTGCAGGACAAATCATGAAGCTGCCTGTATGTTTTTGCAGTTTCGTAATGTATTTTTTTAAACATACAGGGCATGCAGGAAAAACAACGTGGCAGAAGGAGGGAGGGGGGGGGGGTGGCGAAAGGAATGTGTTGCTTTGGTAAAAATAGTCTCCTGTAAGAAAGGCCATTTTTCGATATCACCTTTTTCACAAGGCTGTCTAGGTGAACACGAGCATGAAAACAGATGGCAGGTGGAAAATCTATATTAGCTGCTGGTTAGTTGTAATGTGGGCTATAGTAGCTGCAAGGAAAACAATTTTATTTTTCTGTTTTATTTGTGTGTGTGTGTGTGTGTGTGTGGGGGGGGGGGGGGTTAATTTAGAAAGCCAAATACTTGTAGTTATTTTCAAAAGTGGTATTGATTGACAGCCTTCAGCTGCTGCTAAATTGCACCCAAGACAAACACACGGCAAACAAGCAAACGAAAAAAAAAAAAAAAAAAACTTTGAAAAGTTTTTAAATCTTTCAGAGACACGAAAGGCATGCACAGTGGCCATTTTTCCCCTGGATAATGTTCCTACTCTCTTGACCAGCGAAAGTATGTTTGACCTTTTCACGGAAGGTCGAGAAGTCTCATGGTTGTACGCATCGTTCAATTCTATAAATATTTGTTCTCATGGGCCGCCTTTGCCAGCAGCTCTGATCGGTAATGTGATGTAAAGAGCTTCTGACGACAAAGATTTCAAGGAAGACGTCTGCGCAGCAAAGACTGTTCAGTTCTTGTGCAAATTTCTCGGCCATCGACGCAGCCGTATCGATGTGTTGGTTCTTCAAACAAATTCTTCAAGTACGAGACGTTCTGTAAAAAAAAGGGCTGGAGAGACACACCAGAGCAAGTGAATTACACAAGGTATAAGACACCGAAAACAACACTCTAACAATAAACAACGGTATAGTATGCTGCATGTTGACTTAGTCTTGCTCTCCACCTACACGGCTTTGGAGAGTGAAACTGTCTGTACAGTCTAACCAGTAATTCCAAACGTGTATTGTGGATAGACTGCTAGCTTTCCATTTAAATTCATGAAGGCGACGGCGAAGAGTCATTGGCACACTGGACGTCTACGACCGTCGTCAGCAATAGTAATTTAACGAGGCTGAACGGGCAGACGGGTGACGTAGATGATGTGGGTCCCTGCTGTCTCACTTGAACTTTAGGGAAGATTTCAAAGATAGCTTCTCTTTCTTTTTCGTAGTAGTAGTAAGAGTAGTAGCAGAGCAGTAGTAGCAGTAGTAGGAGTAGTAGTAGTAGTAGTAGTAGCAGTAGTAGTAGTAGTAAAGTGACTTCGTAAACACGGACGTTTCAACAGTGTAATGTCAATTTCAGATTTTTGTTGTTTGTTGCAATATGTTCACGTCGGAGCAGTAGGAGAAGATAATTATGTAATCTGTTTGAAACTTTCCTTTCTGGAGTTAGTCCATACAGCTGGGATTCAAACTCAAAGCCTATGGCAACTGAGCACCAACCGACACTATTCTCAAACATAACGTTCTGTGCCCACTGCCCTTTTTCAGAGAAGCCAGTCTGGTTGTTAGCACTGTATCCAAAACACCTTTCACGACCTCTGTTGCACTTTAACTCCGCGCACTTCCCCCCTCCCTATAATACGAGATTATCTCATTGTGGAAGAGAAATTCACAACAATGGTGACATCCGGTCGGGCCCGGCAGGGAAAGATCACCCCCGTGCATGCCGTAGTAGCTTCCCTTATGCGTTTTCCATTTCTCGCGAAATATTCGATAAAGGATATTTCTATCACGATTTCACGCCGCCCCAAGTCCCCGCCGGCATTTTTAGCGAGCAATAAAAAAGGATATCCCCCGAATTCGGGACCACGGGAAATTGAGCAGAAATCGGCGATAATGATGTTGGCACCCAGAACACGACAAGAAAGGGCTTGGGTCAGGGTGAGCAGTTTCTTGGGGCACGGGTTGGGGGAGGAAAGGGGGGGGGGGGTAAAAAAAATTGTTGGCCTTACCGTAGGGTTTCCTAGGGGAAGGAAGAGTCTGTGAGATTTCCTCTGTCCACGTCTCCTGTGGATATTAGTTGGGGGATTCCGAAAAGAAAAAAAGTTCTACTTCGGGAGAAAAGTGCACGGACGGAGAAGGAGATGAGGTTCGTTCTTCAATCAACAAATTAAAAAAAAAAATCCCTCACGGCATTTTCAATGACACGCGATTACAACCCACAGGTGGAAAGGGAGTACACACGCAGACAAGCACTTTACATGGTCAGTAAATTGTCATTGCAGTCTGAAAACAGCAACGGGTCAGTGGCTCCTTTAATACGGTCTAACAAACTGCAAAAGATGAAGGATAGTAATTGTTTTCTCTTCTGAAACTCAGAAGGGTTAAGTGGGTGTTAGAGGGGTGTTTGTGTGTGGTGGGGTGCGGTGGGATTCACTGGCAAAAGAGAAAGATCAAAAGAAGAACAAAACCAAGCCGAATGGAATTCCCCATTCCTGTGAGACTGAAATACTTATCTATGGTGTAAAACTGGACATGATCATGCGAGAAACGAGCAAGTGTCGGAAGCCGTCAGCAAAGCTGTGTGTGTGTGTGTGTGTGTGTGTGTGTGTGTGTGTGTGTGTGTGTGTGTGTTGTGTGTGTGTGTGCCTGTGTGGGATTTCCCGGGGGTACCATCGATTGTGTGACGTCATTGGCTGTCTCGTAAACAGGAGCTGTTGTGATCCTGGTGTAATTGAAACTCCGTCCTCGCTGTCCCTTACAGCAACACGGCATGCCGGGATATGTGTAAAGAAAACACCTTCCTTTCATGCTGTGATAAGCACCATGCTCCCTAGATTTCTCTTGGTGAACGGAACATTTCGTTTCTTTAGTTTGGTCAGTAATCAGTTGTACATCGTGGTCATGTGTTTAATCAATACTAGTGTGGTAACAGATTTGGTAATGGTACGGACAACCCTGCCTCGCCTTTTCTTTAAAATCGGATACACAGACAGACAGACAAACACTTTGGATAGTTCCATTGTCGGCACTGCACGCAGACATGTGAGACAATGGGTTAAGAGCATGTGGGTGACCCCCCCCCCCCGTTTTAAAAAGTTAAGCAAAAATTAACATTACAAAAACATCGTCCACCCCCCCCCCCCACACACACACACCAACACACACACCCGTCCCCAACTGTCTGATTTCCCAAACCTTTGTCCTTTTCGCTCGGCCCTGTTTTCGTTACGACAAGAAAAGTTTTCAGCATTTGAACTTGCAGCCTCACATGCCCAACATGCGGAAGAAGCTTCCGTGCCCGGACTGAACTCATCAGCCACCTCGGGACACATCAAAACCAGCACTTCTACATTAGAAGTCGTGGTCGTCATGGAAACCGATGGACGGACAACAACAACATGACAATAGAAGTTTCCTCAGTGGCACGAAGAACGGCGTTCATATTGGCGTGAATGATTTCTTAATCAGACGTATTTCATGTACATGTGCTTGATGTGTTATTCATTCTCATTTCATTTTTAATGATACGTTGTTGTTGTTGTTGTTGAAACAGATGCACACCTTTATTCACTAGTACAAAACTGTAACCCACTTGGTAAGACGATGGCGGTGTCTTTAACTTAAATCAAACGTTGGAAACTCGATCCGTTCCGATTAAGCCCTGAAGGGCAAGCAGAAAATTGTCGTCTGCGTTTACGCGATGTAGTGAATGGTTCAGTAGCTCCTTTAGAGGCTTGAAAGTAAGATTGATGTGATTCAATTTTTCGTCTAGAGCAAGCGATGCAGGGGCATTAACCCATTCAATTTCCCTGGGTACTTTGTCATGCTTTCTGCGGACACGTAAATGAACATGGAGTATCAGCTGCACCTGTCAGTAGCCTGGGGCTGTTTGGCTGGGGTTTTCCGTTGTCAGATGAGTTTTGGGTTGAACATTACAAAAGGGTTTCATAACAATTCACCTTCTGACAAATAATTTTAGGGGCTTACCAAAACTACATACCCCCCCCCCCCACCAACAACAACAACAAACAAACAAACAAAAACAAACAAAAACAACCAAAAAACAAAACAAAACAACAACAAAACCAAACAAAAAACAAACAAACAAACAAACAAACAAACAAAAACCCATGCAACCCAACAACACCCTCCTCCCCCCCCCCAAAAAAAAAATCCCAAAACAACAACAAAAACCCAAACAAACAAACTAACAAACTAACTAACTAACTAACTAACGAACAAACAACAGAAAAAAACATCCCCCCAAAACAAACAAACAAACAAACCAAACCAAGCAAGCAAGCAAACAAACCAACCAAAAAAAAAACCACAAAAAAAAACAAAACCAAAAACCCAACCCCAAAAGCCAAACAAACAAAAAAGAAGAAAAACACGCCCTCCCTTCCTAAAGAAAACAAACAAACAAACAAACAAACAAACAAAACCAGCGACAACAAAACAAAAACAACAACACCCCCCCCCAAAAAAAAAAAAAAAAAAAAAATAAATAAAACCCTGGGTAAAAAAATATGATTTTTGTCCTTTTTGTGTGCCAGGCTACAGCTGTGAGACTATCAAGAGCGAAATCAAAGCACCCGGTCATGTCACAAACTCTGGCACAAAGTTAAACATACATCACAACACAGAAGCAGCCACTATTGTCACGACTTGTCGAGCAGTATAAGCGTTATTAATGTAACTATTACTTTATATGGTACAGTCTCATACTGTTGTTTATCACCTCTGTGTGTGTGTGTGTGTGTGTGTGTGTGTGTGTGTGTGTGTGTGTGTGTGTGTGTGTGTGTGTGTGTGTGTGTGTGTATTAAAGACCTATGCTGATGTTTGTTACGAACAGTGTGTCACGCGCATGGCATTTTATGCCACTTTACTGTAGACAGACTGTTGACAGGGTGCGCACAGTAGATAAGACATCCATATACACAGACCATTCTACGTGACATAATGATCAAAACGGAACGAAAGACAAACGACAGCCTTCCAACTCTTCATCATGCATCATACACGATGGGCGAAAAACATGATGATTGGATCACCATAACTGTAAAATACACAGGTTCCACGGGCGTCCGTAGAATCAGGCAGTGACATTCCCGCTCCGTTTCCTATTTCCAGACCGTGTTTTATGCGCCGCGGGCACCTTCAATTTCTCACCCGTGGGTAACGGGAGAGCGTGACCGCCAATACATTATTTGAGCATATGCTCCCGGCATCATAACAATGCACAGAAAGAAAACATCTCTGTGTAAGAAGCTTAAGCAGCGGGCTGCGTCTTCCTAAGCTCCTTTTCCGTATGGCTGGTTTTTCTCCGGGATTTTCGAGTGCGTTTTCCTCAGGACGTGGAGCGGATTAGAACACACAAAAAAATCTGATGGCTTTGAAACCGTACATTGTAAGACAGAACCGCGTGATAGTCGCTGATAGGAAAAGCTTCATTGTTGCACTTATACTGACGGTTAGAGATGGTCGTCACACCGATGTCGCTCTTTAAGTTTAATGGGTTCGTTAAAGTGTCCATACGTTTGTCAGGCATACAAAAAGGCTGTAGAAAACCTTTCACGCTTAATCCGTGCATCACAATCAGTCACTTGGAACACAATATAGCATGTGAAACCATTGTGTTGGCTCGGGTTGGCGTATACATTGTTCAACGTAAGTAGAAAGGTACCGCGTACTGAGCAGACGACGTGATTTGGTTGCTGACTGAAGACCGATTCAGTAGACAGCGCTGACTGGGCTTACTTTTAGCGACTTTGTGGTATCGACGTGTAGTACAGATATGGAAGCGTTAAGCAACAAAATGCAATGTTCCTCCACTATCAGAGGGTGGGTGGGGTGTTTGGCCGTTTTACGTCCTTAAGACGGGGCAACGATGAAAACGCCAGCACAATATTTGGCCCCAGCCGGGATACGAACTCACGACCAGAACATTAGAAGTCCAACGCTCTACCATTCGGCCACGCCGGCTCCCCCTCCACAAAGAAGCCGCAAAATGGTGGCAATGACCAAAAGGAACATGTATTCATTTGACAAACAGCCTTAGAGTTTTGTAAGCGGCAGTTTTTCCCCTCAGAACACATTTACAAACATAGAGACTTTACGTTGTCTTACAACCCACGCGCTGGATCTTAACGACGTCAGTTACAATCATCAGCACACGTATTAATGATATCATTAGTTGAGAACGGGGATTCTCTCATTGGTGGTAAAAGCCGTGAGCACTTGAAAAAAATGCTTATTTGTATCTGAAATCCCTTTTGTTCATGGAACAGTTGCGCCCGAAAAAAGTCAATCACAGCACATTTCGTAACGCGCACGAGTATTCCACGTTTTAATGTTGTTTCCATAGTAATGGAAACAACATCATAGGACGGGCTAAATTTTCCACGTTCATAGACGTCAAAAAGTTAGTGACGTCAACCAGCTAGGCGAGCTAACATGACCTCATGTGTTTGGGGTTTTGCGATCTCAAAGAAGCACGGAAAGGGTTTCCAGTACTTTCTTTATGTCAGCATGCTTGATGTCAGAGAGCTTGTGCACGTGTGCGCGCGGGCAGCATACATGACACAACGACCACGACGACAGCAGGTCACTGAATGGAAACAACATATTGGGCTGGTGGCCATCTTGTTTACTCTTTTTCGGGTTTGGCCCTCAATGCGAAAATTAAAATCAGGCAAGATTAACAGTTCTTGTCGCAGCAAACACGAGTATAATCAAAGTGCAACACTCCCACAAAGCCAAATGTAAATCCATCCAGACATAAATAAATTACTTGTGATTTGTTTTTTTAGTGAGGCCACTGGTGCACAGCCTCTAACTTACTTGGTGGGAACTGAGTTAATGACAATGAGAGCTCCAGTCACGTCTGCTGGTCGCCAGAAGGAGATCTGCCACGACCTTAACTTGTTCTAGTCAGCCGTGCTGGTGAACAACAGTCGTAGATGACTATATTGAAGAGGACAACCCGTGACAGCTGAGAACTGTGCGTCGTTACAGAAAGTACTTCAGCAAGTCAGTAATATCCCGACCATTTCTACATCATTATTTGGCTCAAGCAGAACTTCTGAGCTATTCAGATTTAATTAGCTATCAGTTCTCGCCCGGAAAATGTTGACAGGAAAATGTAGAGAGCTAAAAAAAATAAAGCTTGAGAAAAAAGACAACCGTGTCAAAAAAGAAGAACATACTGCATAAGCCTAAGGTCTTGTAGGCCAGTATGTCAAGGCTGGGCTCCTACAAACCAAATTAACATCGAATGCGCATGACATTTTTTGTTTTGTTTGTTTGTTTGCTTGGTTTTAGTTTGTTTTTCAGCCAGCGTCACCCCAATTCCCACACAACGGCCACATCAAACCATTAAAACTCTCTCTCTGTCTCTGTCTGTCTGTCTGTCTGTCTGTTTCTCTCTCTCTCTCTCTCTCTCTCTCTCTGTCTGTCTCTCTCCCCCCCCCCCCCCCCCCCAAATTCAGGCTTTAGCCAGTTTCTCTCAGCGGTTCGGAGTCAGATTAAATTGCTAGTTTCAGAGAAATCTCAATGTCTAATTTGCTAAACGTTCATCAAAAAAAAAAGAAGAAGTGAAATTGTGACCAACTCCTCACGACATATCTCAACACGAACGTTACGGGATATTGGAATGTAAGACGTATGACACGCATAGACAAGCGTGTGGAACACTTTTCATCGAGTGTCCTACATCTGTGCATTAGAATCAGTCACCTGGGTCACAATATAACGTCTGAAATCAATGTGGTGACTGTGGCCGGCACACAACTTGGAAAGCGGCAGATCATTCGGGCCGATCGTCGGGGGTTCTCTCCGGGTACTCCGGCTTCCTCCCCCTCTGCTTTGGAAATGTTCAGCCCACAAAAATTGAAAACCAAATGCAATTCTAAATTCCGAAACTTAAAATAGCTGAGCTGACCCTTCGCACCACGTGATAGTAACGTGTTTATGTCCAGTGTGTGAGAGAATGTGTGATTCACGTGAGCATGCGTGTTGGGTTCAGTTCGTGGCGCTTTGAGCCGATTCATGAAGTTGGGCAAAGCACCTATGCAATACTCATTATTATTATTATTATTATATGTTGTCCTAGAAGCGTACCGCAAACTGCCAGCAGACGACGTTATTTGGTTGCAGAGTGAGGATCAACTAGACGGCACTGATCGGTGGTTAGTTTTAGAAGATTTGTTGCATCCCAGTCTGTTCAGGAATGGACAGTAGGCTCCAGGGAAAGGGGGAGCCGGGGTGGTCGAATGGTAGAGTGTTGGACTTCTAATGCTCGGGTCGTGAGTTCGATCCCCGCTGGGGCCAAATATTTGTGCTGGCTTTTTCATCGTTGCCCCGTCTTTGATATCACCCTATGTGGTGGAAAAGGACGTTAAACCCCCAAACACCCACCCACTCCAGGGAAAGTCGTAAAACTCTACTATTAAAAGCCACAAAGTCATGAAAATGGTCGCGATGGTCAGATGAACCATTTTGCTGTCTGGCAAACAGCCTTAGAACTTTGAAGCGGCAGATGTCCATCTCAGCGGCTACGAACATAGAGACTTTACATTCTGACATTCACGTGACTTCAGGACAAGCCCGTCAGGTTTCGATTACAGTGAAGGAATCCCCCCCCCACCCACCCCCCTTCCCACAGAAAACCATCAACATCAACGAAAATTGTGATAATAGATAATGATAAAATTAACGATGATGTAAAATTTGACACGATAGAACCATTAACTCTATAGTTTTCCTTTCAGTGCCCTGGTTCCAGTAGATTCCAGCAGTGCTCCAGCGATTGATTTTCCCCAACCCCGACTATCTTCAGAACAAAGACGTCATAAGCCCTTACTTCAAAAAGTAATCTGCCATCCAGACTAAGCTCTTTAGTGACGTCATATGACGATACTTTCAGTGGATCCGAGATGTCAATTCCAAGAATATTTGTTTGAAAATAGACGTCAGTTACACATGTTTCTCAATACCCCGATTTGCTTTTACTCACTTTAATCACGACTGTTCAAACAACGTTTGCCTTTCTCTATACGTATTATACCAGTTATTCCGCCTAGTGCTTTGGCCGCGTGAAGCAGAAATTGCGTAACTGGACACTGAGAAACATGCGTAACTGACGTACATTTTCGAACAAATATTTTTGAATTGCCCTAGGATGAAATGATGTCACCCTTTCATTTTCCATTAAAAATGACGAATTTGCGTGCTGATTACCATTTAACGGCAAGGCAGTTCGTGGATTTGAATAACTTCAAGGTAATAATGAAGACTGCTGGACACGCGAAGGCTGAAAGCGCTACAAACAGATGAACTGACATGTTTGATTTGCAACGAATTTTGTGCTTTTTATTTGTAGCGCTACCAGGGTGAAGGCCATGGCTGACGGAATGGACGCCTGGTTCGAGTTCTGACCATGTATTAGCTTTAAGATAGCCTTTTTGATCACAGTACAATCATGATTGTTAAAGAGGTCACAATCTTGACAAACTGCCGTTGAACACGACGTCGTCGTGAAGACCGATAATTATGTGTAAACTTTCTTTGTGATATAAATGATAGAATCGGCATAAAGTATGTGTGCCGATGAAACACTGGGCGTGTTTACACTGTAACTGAGCCAGGAGGGCGGGTGGGTGGGTGTTTGGGGGTTTAACGTCCTTTTCCATTACATACAGGTGATATCAAAGACGGGGCAACAACGAAAAAGCCAACACAAATATTTGGCCCCTGCCGGGATTCGAACTCACGACCCGAGCATTGTAAGTCCACCATTCGGCCACCCCCGGCACCCCGGCTCCCCAACTGAGCCAGGAACGGAGCTTGAAACCGAACCGAACCGCGCCAGGCCCACTTCTTCTGTTTACACTGCAGTTTTGTAGATGGTGCGCTGGCCTGTTACCTGTTGGCCTGACACCCAAAACGAGCCTGGTTCGCTTTCTGGCCCGGATGAAGTTTTCTAGTGTAAAATGTAACGTGCTTGGTCCGGCTGTAAGAGTGCCAGGTTCGCTTATTCGGTCCAGTGTAAACGCATCCTATATATATTCTAGAGAACGCGTAGTAAACAATGAGCGGTATTAGGAGTAAACCACCATATGGTATGTTCAAAACTTACTTAGTGTAACCTGTTGCTTGGTTCGTCCTATAGGGGCTTAACGGCCTTGCTGTCGACCTCTTCCTAGATCTACACAAGGCTGAAATCAAGGACGGAGTAACGAGAAAAAAGCCAGCACAAATAAGTATTTGGTTCCCAGTCAGGAATCGAACTCACGACCCGAGCATATACAGTCCCAAACTCTACCACCTTGGTTATCCGGCCTCCCCAGTAGTGTAAACTTAAGTTCTGTCCATCTCGCTACAGGTATATCGGCATCATCCATCCGATCCGTGCCCACATCCTGTGTAACAGACGTCGTATCGGGTTGGTGGTAGGGCTGGTGTGGCCCGTCTCCATCCTGGCAGGATCTCCAACCTTCCTCTTCAACCGCGTGCAGCGGGGTCACCCGGAGGTGTCCGTCCAGTACTGCATGCTCAGCTTCCCCGTGGACCACGACTTCTACTACCTGCTCTTCAAGTTCGCCGAGTTTGGCCTCTTCTACGTGGGACCACTCGTCGTTCAGGTGACGCACTTTTCTAAAGATCGCATACATCATTCTCTTTCTGCATTTCACTGGGTGCAGTCACAATACACCTAGTGAAGCAAGTTTTGACAATAATACCCCCCATCCCAGACGCCTCTAAGAATACTGCAAAAATTGGTCGTTTCCACCAAGAAAACAAAACAAGACACATCTGTGTTGACTGCCTATCGTTAACATTTGTTTTGGCTCTCGCAACATAACTTAATAATTTAGAGAATAAACTATGACAAGAATGAAAAATATTAACGGTACTGTGCCAGATGTGGTTTTTCTTTAAATTCAAAGTAAACAATAGGGCCTCGGTTTCCTTATTATAGATTAGTGACCATTGTAACAGCAGCACGTATTGCTAATCTGCCAGGTGGTTCTGTACGCCATCGTGTCTCGCCAGCTGTTCATGGGATCCGAGAAACTGCATCGCCGCCTGACTGTACTGGACGAGAACGGACTGGCCAAGGAGAGGTAAGTCAGTGGTTGATCTACTACAAGAGAGAGAGAGAGAGAGAGAGAGAGAGAGAGAGAGAGTACTTATCGACCCGTTATTTGACTATCGTATTATTGTTATTGTACTACCGTGAGAACAGTAGAGTCATGATCAGTAGATCGACCAACGTCTGATCATGAGGGTCATGCCATGTCTGACTACCTGCGGCAAGGTTAAACTCAAACCTGACTTGTTGTAAGTGTTGTCATCTTGCGTCTGCAGGTCGTCGGAAGCCCTGCAGGCCCGGAAAGGCGTGGTGAAGATGCTGATCATGTCGGTCATTGTGTACTTCATCAGCTACTCTCCCCAGCACGTGCTGCTTGTCTACCAGACGTTCCGCACCGCTCACTTCCACGACACCTGGACCGTGCACGTGCTCGTCATGATCGTGGCTTACGTCAACTCGGCAGCCAACCCCATCCTCTACTCCATCTTCAGCCAGAACTTCAGGCAGGTGCCACTTTCCGTTAAAGCGGAAGCGTTTATAATAACTGCATGTTTACTGGAATGTTTTTCTTTGCCTTCCATTGACAGCAGGTTCAGTCACTCTTGCCCTTCAGATCTTGTACTCGGCTGTATATATATATATATTTCCTTCGAGGTGTCCCTTTCGCAGTTTTGTGAGCGGCAGAGGGATATAAAGCCATTCCTCGTCACGCCAGATTAGTGAAGTTTTGAGAATACCAGTGGGCCCCAAACACCCGTACCGTCAACAGACTAAACAGATATACTGCTGAAAAGCTAAGAGCAGGGGGCACACAGACAGATGTGATACATAGGGACAAAGTCGCCCCGCCACTTTGGATCGGAAAATTGAAAGAAAAAAAGCAAAGCAAAGCAAAGCAAACCAAACTAAAAACACCCCCCAAAAAACAAAAACCGGTGGGGTGTCAGTTTTTGCGACTTTGAGTTTTTTCTAAATTTTCGGGTCCTCAAACAACAAATACAACTTCTGTGAAAGTTTCCAGGCTGACTATAACTTATAAACAACGTGCATACTAATACAACAAGGCTGTATTGGCATGATTCTCGTGGTACACTTTATGTACAAGCCATTTTCTCAAAATGGCCGCTTTCAAACAGCACGTTTCCAACAGACATTTCGCAAGCATATACCATGTTACGGAAATACGTTTTAAACCAAAAGAAAGCTTTTTTAAAAACAGTTTTTAATCAGTGATATCAGTAAATCGATATGTCCAAAATCACCTTTCTTCCCCTTTTGTTGGGTTCCACCACAAATAAAAGGACAGGGCTACTTTTTATCTCGGTCGCTTCACGGAGAGAAGCGACAAAATGTCTAAATCTACACGAACTGATTAAACTATGTAGATCTATCTAAAGTCGGCTGCTGGTGTTCTGTTTATCGTCAAGATGAGTGGTTTCTTCTTGTTCAGTATCAAAATATCATAATAAAAACACTATTATCTAAGCTGGAAGTGTTTTGACTCGAGATGCTGCCAAAACAATCACTGCGGGCATTGTTTTCAGGAAGAACTTCCAGACGGCTCTGTGCGCCTGGAGGCTGAAGATCCGTCGCCGGAAGAAGAAACAGGAACCCAGAAGACAGTCAACATTCAGCACCAGCTCACGTTTTGGACGTCTGGCCAGCCTTGTGCCGTCTGCCAACACCGACTTGTGACTACAGGCTTTGCCCAGGGGGCAGGCACACGTCTGAAGCGTTCAGCCGAATCCAGTCTCACTTCAAGATAAACAGGCAAGCTTCACTTCAGTGAACACAGTGTGGTCAGTACAGAGAGGCGAGAAAGATACGCTCGAGTTGACATCTGACCTGAAGCGAAAGGCATGACATTGAATGAGAGAGGCGTGTATATGGAATTATACGATCGGCACGAGATGATTGGAGGAAAAATAATACGACGAATACCTGACAGTCTGAGTTCACACAGATTGTCTATTAAGCAATGTGGCATGGGCTTGAAGTTAGCAGATCGGGGCTTATTGAAAATGGCGCTCTGTTTGATGGCCATTGCAATAAAGTCGCTTTGATGCGTTCACTCTGACTGGCTGACTGTTGAAATGTTTACAAAAAATGCTCATGTCCCAAACGTTTGGAACATAGAGTGGACGGGTTACGGGTACACTGAGCGAGTCTAAGTTCAAGTTTTATTCCGCATGAGGCACATGGAAATATAGGCCTATATGCTCTCGGTGTGTAGAGACGTGGAAATATCAGACAGCACGTCAGGTTGCGTCAAACGCACATAGTTCATAGCAAGAGTACACTGTGAGACCGTGCTGTATATCGTCCTCCATTAGGCCATGATACGCTAGCTTGGTGGGGTGTACGTTTGACACTGACAAGTGTGAACAAATAACGCCGATAGACCTTCACCTTTGTTTCTTACCGTGTTATGACACGGCCTACGCACCCTGTATTGTAATGCACCTGGGTCCTTTTCACCATTTGATCGTAGTATTGTCTGGAACTGACACGCTCCGTAAAGCGCCACCTAGAGAAAAAAAACGTGAATAATGAGCAGAAAATCCGTACCGCGGAAAAGTGGGTTGTGATGCTGACTCTTGTCTTATTGTTGTCTTGTATGATCGGGGTCCGTTGAAGTCACTCCCAGAGGACAATCACAAACAGCCCTGGACACATTTTCCCCTCGTGTTTTGTCGTGTGTATGCCTTTGTGGGGACATGTACAGCTCCGTTTAGGGTGAATATAGCCCGATACTGGTCAGGCTATAATATGTATATGGTTAAATCTTTGGGATCATTGCCTCTCTCATGAATGACAAACATTGACCTAGCAACGACCATTGTCGCAGTAGGCCGACTGTCATGTCAACATAGAGCCCTATGTTCATGAACATTGAGAACAATAGAAGTCTGGCGTCAACATGCGCGTGTAAAAATTGAAAATTTACTCTTTTTTCCTGCTCCAACTGGTTTGCCCGCTCCAGTGCTGTTCCTCCCAGGTCATGGTGGAATCAATGGAGGGTTCGAAAGCTGAGACGATTTTTATTGTACACGATGATGACGGTGACGATGATGGTATGAGGATACTATGGAGGTCCACGTGGTTTGGGACTGCAAGGCAGGGCCGCATTCTACGTTTTGGGTTTGAAATTGAACTCTTGCTCCAAATCAATACACAGACGGTGCAAAGGAATCCTTCGGGATTCGACGTTTATTTGCTTAAACTGGCGATGCGGTACTCCATGTCCTGTTACAATCTTTCCCAAAGTTGGATTTCCTTTCATTGCTCAACTTTAAGACCACGTTTCTCGGCTCGTTTATAATACGTGGTGACACAGGCCTTTTTCTGTCATCGCTGGTGCTTCACATCGTAAGTCTGCTTACAGGGGAAAAGTACTGCAACCCGCTTTGCTCAGATTTCCACCGAGGCAACAGTTGTTGTAGAAGATGAAGTGAAGGATACGTTAGTATATTACACTTTATCACTCCGTGTATTACACTCCATCGCTCCAAAAGAAGTGGAACTGAAAGAGAGCGGCCTACTTTGCCGATGGCTTTTCAGGACAGGGGTGTTTTGGTGTTTCAGTCTGCCTCTCTGTCCTGAATGCGTGCCAAGACTGAGTGATAAGTAATCGCCGCTGACAACTTCGCCAATGCTGGCCTTGCGATTCGCTCCGGGTCCTGATTTCTCAGAGCCAGTCACACAACAAGTTTCTGCGTGTCCCAGAGGGATCTCTAGTACTGGGAACTGGATCTTTGACGTGAATAGGCCAATTCCATAGACCATGGACATTAGTGTGCCGGTGGGCGGGAGAGCCGACGTGCACAACATTTCATCAGCGTTTGTTGTTAATTTGGACGTGGTCAAACACACGTGCACAGTTACACGGCCCCAGCGCTGATGGAGTGTGTTTAGTCAATTTATGACCAGGGCCCGCATGTAAAAGTCGGGGTCAGGGAGTTAAGCCCCGGGTTAGAGTCTAACCTCGAACTAAACTAGCTCTAGGGCTAAATTTTCTGTTGTTTTTTGTTTTAAATCAGGAAGCGGGTCTATTCCAGGAAGGTGCCTGTGCCGTTATAGAAGGATTTTTGTCTTTCTTTCTTCGCTTCCTTTTTTTTTAAATTTAATTTTGTTTTGGGGTTTCTTTTGTCCTAGTCTGGGTTTGGCCCGTAGCCGTGGGTTGCATTAACCTCGAGTTTTACATACGGGCCCAGACCTTGTAATATTTCAACACTGCTGTTAAATTACTTCAATCCAGACCACTTGATCGTCAATACACAGTATTCCATGTGTTTATGCACGACACGATCTATAAAATGTGCACTCGTGCACAAACTCGACGACCATGAAATGATTATTTTGCTTGAGCCAGCTGCTTTAAATGATATACATGAAAATATTTACGGAGTGTGTGCAGCTGATCTTTCGAAGCGTTGGGTAAATCTTGTTTTACAGATAAAAACCATTTTAGATGAATGCTACCGATGAAAATCGTCTTATTCTTTCATTTTCTTTGGGATCGGAATCAATAGACAAATTAGATTCACCCTGTCCTAGGAGAAGATAGACTTGTGTTTGATGTTTTCTCTGTTGTGCATGCTGTGACCTATGAACTTCACAACTCGTTACACGAAGCATAGTACAGTTTCGGCGTTACACTAAACATCGTATAGTTTCCGGGAGAGACACACTAAGCATAGTGCAGTCTCGGGGAGAGATGACCAGAAGTCGCTGAACATAGCTGCACACTTGGACCGCCTCAGAAGCCTGTGGGTGAGTCGGTACTTAGCAGATCATTTTTGCCGGTCGACTTGAATGGCGTCTCGTCAGTTTCTTTCATAAGTCTGCCTTCACCTGCAACTCGTAAAGGCTGTTCTTGCACAGATGAGTGGTTCTTGTCCAAAACGTTTCACCGTTGACGTATTTACGGACATTTACTTGCATCTCCCTCTAGAAAAAAATTCATATTAATTTGACGGTTTTCCTTCAGCGAAATGCTGTGTCACTACTGGAGCGATCACTCTGTGGCACGTATCACGGCAGTCTGCTTTCACACAGACAAATCTGGAAGGAAACAAAATCTTGGACAAAATCCAGTTGCTGGAGACTAGGGTGATTAAAAACAGCAAACTCCTGTATTGATCTTTACAGGTCAGAACTCAATAATTCAAGTCAAAACTGAGGTGCACTGCGTGCGTGCTGCGCAAACGGAGAGCACATGATTTCTGTCCGGGCTGAGCGCTGAACTATATATGTGTTACTGGCTGTTACTCGTCTGTTTTTCGCCAGGAAGCGTATTGCCTCGGTAGTTACATTCACCAACGATTTTCTTTTTACCTCACTTCTTTAAAGTTTTGCGGGTGGAACCAAATAATTATCATAATGTGAATTGTATGGTTATAACCAAATTTATTTTCTTTGCTGGTAAACAAAACCCTCTGGCCATTCACAGCCATCAAGTTTGAACGAACCGGAACAAAACGAAACGGAATGCTGTTTTCTGGTGCTTCTGAATTCACTTATGACTTGTAACTTTCTATACTCGCTCTTTATCATCTACTGATCAAAGAGGGCGTTGAAAACCCGCGACAAGCAAGTGCGTTTCTGCCCTGATGTGCTGATGAGACGTGCTGATGAGACGTGCTGATGAGATGTGCTGATGAGACGTGCTGATGAGACGTGCTGATGAGACGTGCTGATGAGACGTGCTGATAAGACGTGCTGATGAGACGTGCTGTGCTCATACGGGTGTTTTTAAGGACATGCTGAATAGGTGTGTCAAATGTCCATTGTGTAGAGGACTGTATGAATATTGTGTGTACACGACTAAATGGCAGTGTAATAGTTTCAGTATTGTTACATTGTAAAGTCTTGTGACTGTTTCATGAGTTACTTGTTACACACCACTCCAGCTGTCAGTTCACCCCCTGCCGGCCAGATCCTCGTGCCGTAACCTTTTGTATATGGTTAGCATGTGTTGAAACTGTCTTTATTGTGATATTTTGTGTGCTAATGGTGTTCACACAAGCAGCATTACATCCTACTCGTGAACATTTTACCCCAGTTCGTGAGTATTGGTAATGGTCTACTTTTTATTACCCAATAACTGGGAAATTTGGAACGCGTCGCTCTTAGTACAGCGTCACCCAGTTTTTGTAATATTAGATACTTGTTTTGCCTTTCGATCGAGTTTTCCTTTCATATTTCAAGTTTCTTTTGTATGTTTGTTTGAGTTTTTTTTTTTTTTTTAGGGGGGGGGGGGTCTCGTCTCTCTTTTTTTCTGCTGCACTGTAGCAGAACACACAGCTTTACCGCATGTTGTTTTGTCATCAGATCATTCTGTCTGATACCTTCACGCGTTATGAGACGGTACAGCTGATGGATTGTGTCCACTGTCTGTACTATTGCCATACAGTCTTGTCCACTGGGAAGGAATGTATAGTTTTGAATTACAGCCAGTCGTTCGTTGGATGTAAGACTGTATTGATCAGGTCAGACTGAGTCAGGTTGTGGACAGCGACATAAACAAGAAAGGCAGGAAGGACAGACAACACCATACAACACTGCCTGTGCTTACCACTGCCATTGCTCCAGTTAAAGAATGCATGCTTTTGGTTTCTGTATTAATTCCTTACTTTTTCTGCCTTTATTTTTTTTACCCTTCACCCCATCCCCCACCCCCACCCCCACCCCCTCGTCACACCCACATGCCTGTCTCTGTCTCTCTTTGTCTGTCTGTCTGTCTCTCTCTGTCTCTCTTTCTTTCTTTCTCTCTCTCTCTCTCTGTTTGCTTGAAATGGCTGTATTCCTTAATTTTTACTCATTGTGTTTGGCTTGTCACTCCCTTGATATGCTCCGTTGTATTTTATGTTTGTTTTTGGCTTTGTTTGTTTGTTTCTTTGTTTGTTTGTTATCTTCTTTCTCTATACTTGTTTTGTTTGGTTTTCATTCATTTTTGTAGTTTCGATCATGTAGTACTTCTTAGTTTTTTTTTTGGTTTGTTTTTGTTTTTTGTTTCTGTAGCAAGAACAAGTTGTAAGATAAGCACTTGTGCTTAAAACTTAATTTATATCCTTGTAAAATAAAGTTCATTCAAGTTCATTCTCTCTCTCTCTCTCTCTCTCTCTCTCTCTCTCTCTCTCTCTCTCTCTCTCTCTCTCTCGGGTCAGCGCCAGTGCATCTTGTCACCGGCGTTCTAAGCTCCAGAAAAGTTAATCCAGGTTGGCTGTGGAGAAGCAAAGCGTGGGACTTTGTCTAGACCATTAGTTCCCACACTTTGCACTTGTTACTTTCACACACATCACTAGTCACTCAAACCACGTGGGCGTCCAGTCTCTGATCCACAAAGGTGCTTACCTTCCTGAGTCTTTCCACTGGCGTCATTTCTGTGGGGAATAGTTCAAAGTGTGGAGTGAAAAAAGAGGAAAGTAAGAAATACGAGAATTTATTTCCTAAAGGTCTCCACTGAAAAGATTCAATGATGAACACTTTTCCGTTTTCATTTGACACATTTGTTTATCTTTTGTTGTTGTTGTTGTCATTATGCACCATTAGTGCTGTACTGTGCGTGTTGTGAATGATTGTATGATATTATTGACTGATTGACTGATTTGTTGTATTTTCGGGTTTTATCAGTGTATGAGTATAGCAGTTACCCCCTGATGTGACAAGATGTATGTCTAGTTAACTGAAATTATTTATGCTTATGTTTTAGAGAGCCTGCACCAAAGATATTTCCCAACAATGGGATTAACAAAGTTATCTTTGTCATTCATCTTCCCTGGGTCAGATTTCCCGTAATTGTATAATAACAATGTACAGACAAAATGACAAAGACAACAATCACACGTGGTAATGTCACGCTTGTCAACGGCTAACATACTTAATCATGGGTGGCTGGGTGGGTGTGTGGCTGGGTGGCTGGGTGGGTGTGTGGGAGTTTAACGTCCTTTTCCACCACATACGGGTGATATCAAAGACGGGGCAACGATGAAAAAGCCAGCACAAATATTTGGCCTCAGCCGGGAATCGAACTCACGACCCAAGCACTGGAAGTCCAACGCTCTACCATTCGGCCACCCCGGCTCCCCTACTTAATCATGGGTGTCTCCAACATGTGTACGGGGTAGCAAAGGGACTTAAGTTTTCAAAAAATCCTATCAATATCATTTCTTCCATTGCTGCTGAACATCATAAAGGTCAGAGTCATGTCGCATTAAGCCGCAGAGAAAACAGAATAATTAACAAACCCGCTTTCCAAAGGTCGAACCAAATGAATTGTTGCTTTTCGGAGGAAAAGACGGGCATATGGGAATCACTGGAACAGGTCAACAAGTCACCTGTCACCAGTGGTTTTGTTGTTGTTGCTGTTGTTTGTTTGTTTCGCTTTTTAAGTTGTTTCTCTATAGAGAAACAACTTTATACGATGGGGCAGATTTTGCTACGCGCAGCAGCAAGTTTCAGTAGTACAAAACAAGGCTGTGACGTCTCTCCAGACAATACATACTTTCGCGCACACTGTGACGTAACGAAATCTGCGTCATAGATATTTGACGTGCACACTATGCTGCTGCGTTCTTTTTGGCGGGAGTTGTGAGACGTGTGTGTGTGTGTGTGTGTGTGTGTGTGTGTGTGTGTGTGTGCGTGCGTGTGTGTGTGTGTGTGTGTGTGTGTGTGTGTGTGTGTGTGTGTGGACGGATGTAATGATGGCTATCTCCTAAACCACCTCGTTGGAGTGCTTTGAGATAAAATGGGAATTCACCTTCTCCAGACCTACCTGTCACGATTTTTTTCCTGCCGCATTTTAGGAAGAGTTATCGCCGATTTTAAAAAATCGGTCATGTTACGTATTTTTTCAAAAAAAGTTGTTCAAAATATTAATTCCTTCATCTTCTAGACTTTGGAAGATCACCCAATTACACTGCCTGTATTCGTGCTACAGCTCTGTGGCTCTGACTGGATTTGTGTAAAAAAAATATTTCCGAGGTAGGGGTGGTTTGCGCATAAGACCAAATATCTATGAAAAGACTACTGCAAATTACTTATCATCCCGGCGTTCTTGTCTAGTGTGACAACTGCACATATGACAGGAACTACTGCACTATTATAGCTTTAGCATTAAGAATAACTGAACTTTTAGATAAACATAGCTTTTTCAAGTTTCTGCGAGAAGCACCGGTCAACTTCGCGATTTCATAAGTACAATCCAAGTTATTCTAGTCCACGTTTTACCAGCCCTCTAGATCTTCCAGATTTTATGTAAAAATTAATTCAGTCAGGGAAGTCACAAAAGCAACAGGGAAATCACAAGACTTGCACAAACATCATCTGTCATACCACCAGTGTGAGGCTGACGTCAAACGCTTAGTTCACAGACAAAATCAACAAGTATCGTCACTGCCTCCGACATTTCACCAGCCCTCTAGATCTTCCAGATTTCATGTGAAAAATAATTCAATCGGGGAAGCCACTAAGCCAACAGGGAAATCACAAGACATTTAAACAAGCGTCCTCAGACGATCTCTGTGCTAGAGGTTGGCGTCAAATGTTTAGTTCACGGAATTGACGTCATCTCTCTCTCTCTCTCTCTCTTTGTATGACGACCTGCCTGAGGCTGACGTCAAATGTTTAGTTCACGGAACTGACGTCTCTCTCTCTCTCTCTCTCTCTCTCTCTCTCTCTCTCTCTGGGGAGCCAGGGTGGCCGAATGGCAGAGCGTGGGACTTTCAGTACTCAGGTCGAGAGTTCGAATCCCGGCTGGGGCCAAATATTTGTGCTGGCCTTTTTCTCGTTGCCCCGTCTTTGATATCACCCTTATGTGGTGGAAAAGGACGTTAAACTCCTAAACACCCACCCACACACCCTCTCTCTCTCTCTCTCTCTCCCTCTCGCTCTCCCCCCCCCCCATCCGGCCCTACCCCCAGTCACGTGGCTAATTGGTCGAGGTCGTAGAGGATCTAGTGTCATTGGTAGAACTTGGAGAGGGGAGAACCGGCAACAATAACAACAAAACAAACAAAATAAAATGAAGTTTGGAGAAACAACTTTGTAGGACGGGGCCGTTCCTCCTTGTTATTAGTTCATCTGAGCCCCAGGCCGGTCAGATCTCTCTCTCTCTCTCTCTCTGTCTCTCTCTCTCTCTCCGAGGTAGGGGTGGTTTGCGCATAAGACCTTTGCGCTTTGCATTTATTTTTTACATCTGTTTGATTTTTTTTTCTTTTCTAAATCACTTTTTTTGTTAGTTACTATCTGCGTATATTGTTAGTTCATATTCTACTTAGAATTTCCTGTAATATTGTTGTAACAATGTCTGCTAGAAGCGCTGTTTATACATCTGACCTTCATCTTGGCCATCTTAACATTTATCACTTGTACAACAAAGTGCACGAGGTTAACCTTTTCATTAACCAGACTAGACACCTTCATCTGTTTGGCCTAACGGAAACTAGACTACAGGCTCATATGCACACGTCTGATATTAGCATCCCAAATTTCTCACTCATTAGGCGTGATGCTCAGTTTCCCCAGGAAACGGGTATTGCTGTTTATATCCATGACACGATAAAACCCCATACCCGGCGCCGTACTGACCTTGAAAGTAACGACATTGAATGTGTTTGGCTTGAAGTTAAAATAGGCAAATCTGCTCCACTCCTTATCGGTACTTTGTATAGGAACCCAGCATCATCATTCTCATGGTATGATAGTTTTACTAGAATGATGGATAGTGTGTTTACGTGCCGTCGAGAGGTGTATCTAATGGGTGACTTCAACATCGACACGTCTAAGCCCAATCCATGCTGGGAGTCTACCTTATCACTCTTTAATCTAACCCAGCTTGTTCAGTCTCCTACCAGGGTCACTGCCTCTTCGGCAACATTAATAGACCATATTTATGCATCGAATGCTTCAGCTGTGACTGAGACCTACGTTCCTCCACTTTGTATTAGCGACCATTATCCCGTTTGTTGCACCCTCTCTTTAAAAGCACCTAAACAAAAACCTAAAGGTCATACAACAATAACGTACAGATCGTTCAAAAAATTTAATCATCAGCTTTTCCTTGCTGACCTGGGTGTAGCCCCCTTTTCATCAGTATATAATATCCCTGATCCCAATAAAGCGTTATCAACATTTTACGAAATTTTTCATAACATTCTTAACACGCACGCCCCTGAGAGACAAAAACGTGTAAAGCACCGAACGCCGCCTGACTGGCTCTCTTCAGACATTGTAAAAGCTATGGAGTATAGAGATGAACTAAGAAAAAATAAGAACATACCAGAGTACCGTAAGCAGCGAAATATTGTAACCTCGATGGTTAGGAAGGCGAAGCAAGCACTCTTTCAGAAAATTACTGAAAACAAAAATGACATATCCTCCATCTGGAGAGCACTCAACACCTTTTCTAAAGGTTCCAACAAAAACAACCGTGACACTCAATTTAAGGTTTCTCCCGAAGAGTTTAACAAACATTTTCTCTCTGTTGCCAACTCTTTAACCCGTGACCTCAAACAGACTAACAAAAGCCCCCTAACTTCGATCCTACGGCAGTTCTGTGCTGAACGGTGTAACCCAGATAAACCTTTTACAGTGCCTCTAATGGCAGTCCACGAAGTGGGAAGGTTTCTTGTACATGGGCGCAATAATTCATCCAAAGGTTTTGATGGTATAACCAACTTCATTCTGAAGTTAGCCCTACCCTATATTGTCGAACCATTGACGCACATCTATAACCTGTGTATCAAAACAAGCATCTTCCCGGATGCATTTAAGATGGCTAAAGTAATACCTCTACCCAAATCAAAGGATGTAGACCATGCCAACAATTTCCGCCCTATCTCAGTTTTATCAGCATTATCCAAGCCACTAGAAAAACACATTCACGCGCACCTTTTGGCATACATTGAAACGAATAATCTTCTCTCTCCTTCACAGTCCGGCTTTCGTCCTGGTCACTCTTGTCAGACGGCACTGGCCCATCTAACGAACACTTGGCTAACATCCTGCAACTCTGGTGATCTTTCTGGGGTTGTCTTTTTGGACTTTAAAAAGGCTTTCGATCTCGTTGATCATGATATTTTATTGGAAAAAATGAGTGCATACGGTATAAGCTCTTCAGCCATGTCCTTGTTTCACTCCTATCTAACTAACAGAAGGCAGGCCGTCGTTGCTAATGGTTCCATATCAGATCTCGGTCACATTACATGTGGCGTACCCCAGGGGTCTGTCCTAGGTCCATTACTTTTTTGTCTATTTATTAATGATCTCCCCCTACATCTGTCTCACCCTCTCACCAAATGTGATATGTTCGCGGATGACACCACTATTCACGCATCTGCTAAGACCACTGATTCATTGACCAACTGCCTACAGCTGAGTCTCAATGAAACTCTAGAGTGGTGTGAATCAAACCGCATGGTAATTAACCCATTAAAGACAGAAGCGATGGTCATAACAACCAGACAGAAACACCAACTACATCCCCTCTCTCTTTCGTTATATTTAGGTGAAACTTCTATCCAACAGGTTCAGGAACACCGACTGCTTGGTGTTGTTATAGACGACCAATTAAAATGGCAAGCACACATTGAATACATCCGTAAAAAAATAGCCCGCAACATTTTCCTCATGTCACAGCTGAAGCACTTTGTAGACTGCAAAGCCCTTAAACTCTTTTATCACGCTCACGTACAGTCCCATCTCGATTATGCTTCGGTGGTGTGGGATGGCTGTGCTGATGTACATTTTAGAAAACTGAACTCTTTACACAGACGGGCAGCCAAAATACTTAACCCTAATGTCATTTCAAGCACTGATAACAAACTACAAACGCTGGGTCTACTCTCTCTTCGTAACCAATTGATCTTCAATAAGTGTGTCGCTGTCTTCAAGCTGCTCAAAACTGAAACTCCGAAGTATCTGTCTTCTCTTTTCAAGCCTGTGTCATCACGTAATCCCAACGCCCAACACAATCTCGCCATCCCACTCCCTAGAATGGACTTGTATAAGACAAGTTTTTCTTACTCTACAGCATCTTCCTGGAATTACCTTCCACTGAGGCTTAAGCAGTTGTGCTCTTTAACATCATTTAAGACTCACCTACACAAGTATCTTTTGGACAGTTCCGGGGATGCAGCCAGTCTTCTTCATCATTGATTATAATGTACCCCTCCAGTCATATTTTACGCTTGATTTTACCTGTTTGCTAGAAATGGCTGTTATATTCATTATGTTTGGCTTGACATTGCTGGATATGCTCCGTTGTATTTCATTTGTTTGTTTTTAGCTTTGCCTTTTTTTTCCTCTTTTTTTTTTTTTTTTTTTTTAATTAATTTTTTTTTAATTAGTTTTTTTTTTTTTTTTTTTTTTTAAGTTTGGATCATGTAGTACTTCTTAGTCCCTTTTTCTGTTTTCGTTTTCTGTAGCAAGGACAAGTTGTAAGATAAGCACTTGTGCTTAACACTTATATCCTTGTAAAATAAAGTTCATTCATTCATTCATTCATTCTCTCTCTCTCGTTGCGCGGCGTTAAGCCCTAAATAACTAACTCCCTCTATTGTTTCCACTTCACTTTCTTGGTAGCTTGATTTGCATGTAACTTATAATCATTTTTGTGATTTGTTCAATTCGTCCAATCTGTGACCATGATACAGTATTGTAATGTATATCTGTAGAAATAAAGGTGTGTTTAAAAAGTGACAACTGCTTCAAATCTATTGTCCTAATAGGTTTAGTTCAGTATTTCTGACTAAAACGGTGTGTGTGTGTGTGTGTGTGTGTGTGTGTGTGTGTGTGTGTGTGTGTGTGTGTGGTGTGTGTGTGTTTCAGAGAGAGAGAGAGAGAGAGAGAGAGAGAGAGAGATCCGTTTGACTGTTGTATCCGTTAGGTTATCCATTCAGTGTCGACATCTATTGCACCACAACAACGCCGATACCTGGCCCTGTACTCTGCCTTTTCAGTCACTCTCTCTCTCTCTCTCTTTCAACAACCAAGAATTGTGTCCCTTAGGTCGTTCGAGATCGATCGATGTGTGTGTGTGTGTGTGTGTGTGTGTGTGTGTGTGTGTGTGTGTTCTTTGAGCTTTATCGTTCTTTGTCCCCAACTGAAAAGCAAACAAAAAAATAAAATAAATAAATAAATAAATAAACAAACAAAAAACCAACAGGTATTGTTCCAAACACAAGTTCATACTGATCGAATTACCTTCAGTCGATGCCTTGTCGATGAGTAAGTAAAAAAACGTCATAGACGTTCAAATTGTAATCATCTAAATGTGTGAGCTAGGTTCTGTATTATTTGGTGCTTTGTTCAGTTCTCTACTTTTATATGTGATTACTGCTTTTTCAATAAATTTTCACATGGCACGTTTTGTCTAATTCTTTTCCGTTGGCTGTCACATGTTTGCATGCATATTGGTAAGCCTCCCCCCCCCCTTCCCAGAGAGAGAGAGAGAGAGAGAGAGAGAGAGAGAGATGGCATTCAAGCAGAATGTACACACCATTAATAAGCCGATTCAAAATTCTCTCTTTGAATTTACTTTATTTTGAATTTTATGCAACCTTTATTTCGCATCCTGTTGAGTCAGGTTTCAGTTCTTCCAACGCTAAAACCCCAAAATGTAGGGATTTGTCGAAATGGTGTTAATGAAGGTCGCGCGTTGGTCAGCCTATTTGGAGCAGACAACACAGGTGATGACTTTGTCTTGCTGGTACGGAGGGCAAGGCAGACTGCCACACTGACCCAGCACGTAGTAGAACACCTTGCCATTGTGGTTCACGTGCGAGGCGTGGTCCGCGTCCTTAGCGTCGTCCATACACAGGTATTCTGTGGCTGCAGCATGGTCGTGGTAACCAGACATGAGGTGTCCCGAGTACTCCTTGGTCCAGCCCGGAAGACAGGTGTTGGTGCCGGGGATCATGGTAGTGACGTCACGAGGGGACAGACACAGGGCGCAGGTGACGTCCAGGTTGTGCTGTGGTTCAGGAGAGTTTTCATACTCTGCCCCGTACAACACGGCGTTCCACCTCGTCTTCACCTGGTCGTCGTAGACAGGACTGGTTGTCAGACACAGCGCGTTGACACCGGCTCCAGTGTGAGTGTAATGGCCGCCCCCAACTACACCTGCAACATAGTAATATGACTTCGAATGACATTAATACGACTTTCTCCCTTCGAGGTGCATACTTCAAATTCCACGTGGTCTGTGATTAGACTATTTTTTTAGTTGTGTTGGCTGATTACCTGAATACACCAAGTCGCTGCTCTCAGAACAGGTCCTGGCTCCCCACCTCACGAACACAGAGCCTGCAGAGAGAGAATGATGATGCAGATCATTGTGAACATAAGTAGCGGCGTTGACATTACAATTTATCTTCAAATACGTGTACCCAGTGAACAACAACAATAGCAGCAGACGACAGGGACAACGGACACATTTCTAGATGTTTGTGGAATCACGACAGACGTTCTACTATTACGACTGCCTCATAGCTTGTGTCAGCCTAATAACAGGATGGCGCTCACCAGTTTTGAGGTTGCTAGTCCAGCTTGTGAGACATTCTCAAGACCAGCAGTATCCCTGCCAATTTGCTGAGTTATAGAGAAGCCTGAACGCACTATTCGTAACGAATCGAGGATCTGGGAACCTTCGTTCGTTTCATATTGACACAATTAGCAAACCAGGGCAGCCAAATGGTTGTTTGTTTATTTGTTTATTTAACGTCTCTTTCCACAATTATACAGAAGATATCAAAGACGGGCGACGAGGATAGGGCCATAATTATATCTGGCTCCACCCGCGAATCGAATTCGCGAACCCTGCAACAATATGAACATGAACTAGGTGTTCCCAGTGATGTAGCAACAAACACGAACATGAATTAGATGTCCGCAGTGATGGTGGCAACACACACGAACATGAACCAGACGTCCACAGCGACGATGGCAACAAACATGAATCAGATGTCCACAGTGACGATGGCAACAAACATGAATCAGATGTCCACAGTGACGATGGCAACAAACATGAACATAAACTAGATGTCCACAGTGACGATGGCAGCAAACATAAACTAGATGTCCACAGTGACGATGGCAACAAACATGAACTAGATGTCCACAGTGACGATGGCAACAAACATGAACATGAACTAGTTGTCCACAGTGACGATGGCAACAAACATGAACTAGATGTCCACAGTGACGATGGCAACAAACATGAACATAAACTAGATGTCCACAGTGACGATGGCAACAAACATGAACTAGATGTCCACAGTGACGATGGCAACAAACATGAACTAGATGTCCACAGTGACGATGGCAACAAACATGAACTAGATGTCCACAGTGACGATGGCAACAAACATGAACTAGATGTCCACAGTGACGATGGCAACAAACATGAACTAGATGTCCACAGTGACGATGGCAACAAACAGGAACTAGATGTCCACAGTGACGATGGCAACAAACATAAACTAGATGTCCACAGTGACGATGGCAACAAACATGAACTAGATGTCCACAGTGACGATGGCAACAAACATGAACATAAACTAGATGTCCACAGTGACGATGGCAACAAACATGAACATAAACTAGATGTCCACAGTGACGATGACAGCAAACATGAACTAGATGTCCACAGTGACGATGGCAACAAACATAGATGTCCACAGTGACGTTGCAAAAAACAGAAATTACTTGGCCATCGATGGTGACAAGCAGCATCAACACTGTGGACATGTCATTGTATCAATATTCGACATTAACGTCCTGCGTTCACTCACCTGCTGTGCGAGGTTCCCCATACAGATCATCCAGGCGTTTCGTCAGCTGTGCTACTTTGTTACCGAGTTTCGTGGCCTCTCTGGTCATCTTGGTCGTTTCTTTGCTGAGTTCACGGACCTCCATGGCCACTTGCTTCTTTGTCCACACGTCGGTTGATCTCGGATCCTCGGACGTCGCATTGTTGCCGGGGGGATCACTGTGTGACCAGACCTGACGGACAGTTACGGCAAGCAGACACAGCACCACGTAGAGATACGCAGACATGGTGTGAGACAGGATCTGCACAAGTCGAAAGTCAAACTCTGTCTTTAAACAAAACAAAACGGTACCTTGTCATTTTATTCCTGCTCATAAATCCAGCCGAGCTGTAATCGGGTCCACGACTCAACATGTAAAAGTGTTTTCATATCTAAAATAGGACACTGTCTGTATTGAGCGCTGGATTGAAGTGGTGACATTCAAACCGGTTTGTCGAGGCTGAAAATTGTGTGACAAGCGAATCGTTTGCAGTGCAGAATAATGATGAGCAATAATAACAACGACGACGACAACACTAACCCCGGAATTACACACTCTGTTCTACTCACACTATACCAGACGTGAATTGTGGATCAAGCGAACAGTCAGTGTCATGTGCTGTCTGAAGACCTCCAATGTCGACAATGATACAAGCTGTTTCTGATATAATATTTATAGTGATTGGACGAATTTGCAAACGTATCATGTCCGTGAAATGACACTCTCCCGGTGTTGCAAGCATCCCGGTTCGCTAATCATAAAAAGCCGAATAACTGTGTGAGCGGTGGGACAAGTGCGAGTTGGGGGGGGGGGGGGAGGGAGGGAGGAGGAGGCAAGGTGTTGGTTCATAGTTTGAAATGTGTGAACACAGATTGCTGCGTGGATCCATCTGTGTGTGTGTGTGTGTGTGTGTGAGAGAGAGAGAGAGAGAGAGAGAGAGAGAGAGAGAGACTCAGACTCATACATTTTTATTGTTCGGACTTCCGTCTGTTACAATGGAAGTGAGTTGTCTTTACAAATAGTGAAATGGCGTAACAGAAGGAACAACAACACGGGATGATTATATAAGCCGGAGGTAACCACACACACACACACACACACACACGGGCGCGCGCGCGGAATAAATAGCCTACGCATGACCATCTACGAGTAACCTATACACAGACCGTAAACATAACTATCGGGTAGTACTCCGTATTACAGACACATACCAGCCCATGTAAAACTAGTCAGGCGTGCAAACATCCAGAAAACCACAAGCTGCACGTGGAGTTTGCTACGCGAACGTGGTATTGTCACGTGGTATTGTCACGGAGCTTAAATGAGTGGAACACGTATTTTGCAAGGTCGCTAATGGCAGCTGGAGCCGAAGTGTGTAAAATTGACATCTGCTGTGTACAATAGAAATCCAGGTCAAAACTAGACAAGTATTTCTGGCGCAAGTCATAGTACAGGGGGCAGAAGAACAGAAAATGGACCTCGTCCTCTGGTACGTTACGACAAACTGGACATACATTTGATGGACTTGACAACTGGTATCTGGTTTTGTTACACATCAGTTCAGTAAGACCAAGTCTGAACTTAATGTAAGGGAGACCGGGGCTAGTTCGCTCCACTTCGCAGTCTGAGCGACCTGGAGAACGTATCATTAACGCTCGAGGATCAACTACTGGTTTAAATTAAGCGCAAATATCTTGCCTACATTGTGTAGTAAAAAAAAAAAAAGGAAGACTGCCATAAAAAAGTACTCAGATTTGTCTGTGAGCTGACCTACCCTCCACAGGGCGGACTTACCCCGACATGGGGCAAGTCCGCCCGGTGTCTGGGGCAAGTTCTCCCAAATATGCTTTGGGCATAAATAGTGAAAACAATAAATGTTTTTGGCTCACTTGTGTAACAAAGTGAGTCTATGTAATAACCCTCCGTCGTCTGTCTGTGTGTCTGTCTGTGCGTCTGTCTGTGTGTGTGTGTCTGTCTGTGTGTCCGCAGTAAACCTTAACATTGGCATTTTCTCAGAAACAATGAGCAGCAGAAGCACCAAACGTGGCAAGCTGATAGACAGCCAAGAGACCTTTCAAAGCATGTTATAGTGATTGACCTTGACCCAAGGTCAAGGTCACTAAAGCTGTCTGTTTGGAAATTTTACATTGGCATTTTCTCAGAATTTAGAAAAGCCAGAGACATCAAACTTTGCATGATGATAGATATTGACAACACCTTTACTCACATACCTGTATTCAGTTACTTTGAGTCAAGGTCAAGGCCATGCAAGCAAGCTTTTTGCGGAAAACCTTCCAAAACCTTAAAATTGGCATTTTCTCAGAAACAATAAACAGCAGAAGCACCAAACCTGGCTTGCTGATAAACAGCAGCAAGACCTTTCAAGACATACCATTTTGAATGACCTTGACTGAAGATCAGGGTCATCGAAGCTGTCTCATTGGAAATTTAAATTTGCCATTTTCTCAGAATCTAGGGGTACCAGAGGCATCAAACTTTGCATGACGATAGACATTGACAATACCTGAACTGGCATACTTGTATTCAATTTCCGTGAGTCAAAGTCAAGGCCATTCAAGATGTTTTGCGGAGACTTTAACGTTAGCATTTACTTGGAAACAACAAACAGCAGAGGCACCAAACAAGGCACAATGATAGGCAGCAAAGAGACCTATGCAGAAATACCCATTTGAGTGACCTTGACTCAAGGTTAAGGTCATTACAGCTCTTTTGAATGACCTTGACCCATCTCACAAGTGAGCCAAGGAGGCTTTGCTCCTCTAGTTTGTATAGCGCTGCTCTGACATAACAATAAAGGACTCGCTAGGCTTCACACACACACACACACACACACACACACACACACACACACACACACACACACACCGCGCGCGTGTCCCTTTATACCCTTACTTACATCCACACAGTCCATCCTCAAAAACACCAGACATACTCCAACACTCAAACTTCTCACAACACAGCACACCATGCAGTCCTTTTAAAAAAAAAAAAAAAAATCAGAACCGAAACACCAGCAAACTGTCTGGTACAACGAGAACAAAATATGCGTTATCTTCAACTCCGGCAACTTGCACAGTGCAGATCATCTCAGGAGCTGTAGACTGATTCTGTATCCAAACCGGGGTAGCCGGGGTGGTCGATTGGTAGAGCGTTGGACTTCTAATGCTCGGGTCGTGAGTTCGATCCCGGCTGGGGCCAAATATGTGTGCTGGCTGTTTCATCGTTGCCCCGTCTTTGATATCACCCTGTGTGGTGGAAAAGGACGTTAAACCCCGAAACACCCATTCACCCATTCGAATCCCATGCCGGAGCTAGAGGTTTGTGCTGGCTTTTCCCGAGTTGCCCCGTCTTTGATATCACCCTTGTGTAGTTGATATTACCCTTGTGTACTTGACATCACCCGTGTGTAGTTGATATCACCCTTGTGTAGTTGATATCACCCTTGTGTAGTTGATATCACCGTTGTGTACTTGACATCACCCTTGTGTAGTTGACATCACTCTTGTTTAGTTGGCATCACCCTCGTGTAGTTGACATCACCCTCGTGTAGTTGATATCACCCTTGTGTAGTGAAAAAGAACTTTCAACCAGAACCAATCAACCAAACTCACACGCGTTCTGAGTTTTCGCTGAGTCACTGTATGGTATTATATTAATTATGGTATGATATATTCTCTAGCTTATTCTCTAGCGTATTACCTGAATACACCAACTAATTATTGGCAGGGCACAACTTGCTTCCCCATCTCACGTACACAGAGTCTGCAGACAGGAATGGTGCAATTATAGTCAGCTATTCCCATCATCCTATTCCCAGTTTTATATGTATGTCCGTATTACAAGCCTAAATGAGTCCAGTTCCTAAAATAACTTCCACTACTCACTACACACAAAACACCTAGGAAGAAGTGACTGCAGCAGGGAATAGTACGACTCATAGTAAACGAAATCGGTACTTGTACGTGGCGGTCTGTGCTGGGATCTCTAGATCTCGTGATCACATTTTTCATACAGTCTCACCACACACAGACAATACCAAGTTCTGGTCGACCTACATCTTGTGAACGCGCCAAATGTGCCATTTAGAGAGAGAGAGAGAGAGAGAGAGAGAGCGAGAGAGAGAGCGTATATATGACTCCTTATGTGTGTGTGTGTGTGTGTGTGTGTGTGTGTGTTTGGAGGGAGAGAGAGAGAGAGGGGGGGGGGGAGTGGTGTGTGTGTGTGTGTGTGTGTGTGTGTGTGGGGGGGGGGGTTAGAGAGAGAGAGAGAGAGATGAAGTGTTCAGAATTGAATTGAATTCAACTTCTCCAGTTCTCTGACTTAAAAAAAGCCTCTAACGTGTAGGGATGGCGAGGTTGTCAAAACGCCGGCGGAGCCTGTAGGTCTCAAGGTCCAGTCTCACCACCGCCTCACTCACTTCTTCTGGGCTGAGAACGCTGTGGGCCACAAGTGGCGTGACCATGGTCAACACCAGAAAGGACACGACCAGCGGGATGCATGAAGCCATGTTACAGTGTTTCTTGCTGGTTCTGTGTGGCTTCCTGCAGGCAAACAGTACTAATACAGTTCACGTTGTGTGTGTGTGCGTGCGCGCGCGCGCGCGCGCGTGTGTGTGTGTGTGTGTGTGTGTGTGTGTGTGTGTGTGTGTGTGTGTGTGTATTTACTACTTTATTGTCCCTTTCAGGAAATTCGGGCTGCTTCCCCCCCAGTGGGACACCCCTAGCTCGTACCGTTAACGCAGTCCCCAAAAGTCTTGACCGATTCGCCGATTCCGAGTCTGGTTTTGGCTATGCATCTCTAATCCTGTTGTCTTCATTTCGATTTTTCTGCTTAGCACCAAGGCCGTGAAGTATCAGGAGGATAACGAATGTGCAGATGGTCCCCCCCCCTCCCTCCCGCTCCCTCCCCCCTCCCTCTGTGCGCGGCTTCTCAGTGTGAGCTTTCCATTCCGTAGAGTGAAGGAAGATCTGCCGTCCATCTACCCGGTTAAAGCAACGTACAGCTGTCACCTTTCTTGAGGACTAACTACTTTGCCCCCATTAAAAATATGTTGGTTTCTTACGACTGATACCAGCGGTACATGGACAATCTGCGTCTGTAACGGAGTGCAAACGACCGTCTTCCGAGCTTCATTGTTCGTCCTTAAAATGGTTGAACTACAGTTTCAGTGTTGAAGGTGGCCTGAAGCGCGAAGCCAACAGTTGCTGAATCACTCACGCAGTGTAATCTGTGTAATTTTCGACCTTTTAAATTCTCAAAGCTGAAAACGTGTGGGACGACCCTAATAAAACCTTCTGTTTCAGAGGACTGGACATTTTGGGATTCCGTGTGATATCATGTTACAGTTCAAACACGGATATACACCCAGCGAATCACACAGGGGGTGTTTCATTAAATGCATCCTGTTGCTATGTATATAAATCAAGTGTTATCAGATGGGTCCCTGGCAAGAGTATCAGTTTAATCGCATGTATCAGAGGCACATACAGTGAAGTGTCAAATCCTGTAGCCTACAGCATGGTCAGTATCGATGTCTCTCGTCCGGTGTTTGTATCGCATTTTGTCCAGAAAGCACGACACGGATTTAACACTCGAGTGTAAGGTTACACTGACATACACCTTTTGAACAGGATGTTCTCATTCCAGTTAAACAGGCTGATTCCATCTTTGCTGAGCCAACTTATGTGTTGGTAAAGTTTCGTTTGTGAGTGCGCCCGTACGCTCGAAATACTTTATCTTGATGATTAGTACAGCCCTTAATGCGATACAATGTTGTGAACACTTTGCGCTAGCGGTCGAACATTCAAATTCTACAACTGTCGTTACACTATTGGAACGCTCAGTGTGGTTGCCGAGTCATCGAGTACGCTTCTGTTGGCTCAGTGCCAACATTACAGACGCTGTAACTGTCTAGGTGTCTAGGTGGTGTGCTGACAGATAACACGAAAATAGTTCAGAACGATCTGTCAGCACACCAATTGTGGCATTAGCCCCTTTAAAACACTCATAACTCGTTACTGACGGAACATGGTATTTTGTTGTCAGTCCCCAAATCAACATGATGACTGGAGGAGTTGAATGTTCAGTGGTTTCCTCGCTGTCGTTGTTTGTGTGTGTGTGTGTGTGTGTGTGTGTGTGTGTGTGTGTGTGTGTGTGTGTGTGTGTGTGTGTGTGTGTGTGTGTGTGTCTGTACAAGCACTATATCCTGGGGATGCCAGCCATTAACGTAATTATTAAGTCTTCACACACGTTTACTATACCATTTACTGTGCAAAAACAAAATGAACTTAATCTACAGCTCCTAAAGAATAGATGAGTGTACTTGTAGCTAGGTGAACCAGCGGGCCACAAATACAGAGAGCAGCATTTTTTTTTTAATGATTCTGATGTTGCAGATGGAAATCTTGCTATGAGATGTGGATAGTCCCATCGGCAAACAGCACGCGACGATTTCTTCTAGTTTGATGATCGTCGGTTTCGTTGAACATGTTTAGCGTGTTCACAGATTTCATAGCAGCTTAGATATAGATCTGTATCGCCAAAGACATGGACAAGGACACCAGGAAATAAATGACGCTTTTCCAAACTGTGGCTAACAATAGATGGTGGTGAAAATCACAGTCGAAGCGACCTGTGTGGCCGATCGGCCCACTAATAATTATTTTGAATAAATAGTTTTCCTTCTATCGTGCCTATTTTTTTTTGTAAGCTACATCTGGATCGCGTGTGTGTGTGTGTGTGTGTGTGGTGTGTGTGTGTGTGTGTGTGTGTGCGTGTGTGTGTGTGCGTGTGCGTGTGCGTGTGTGTGTGTGTGTGTTCAGTTTGAACATCATTTTTTGTCCATAGCAGCTGCAGTTCAAACTCAACACAGTATCGTTCCAAACGTAAGTTCATAAAGAATGAATTAGGCTGCTTACAGTCAAATGGGGTTCCAAGTTAAGATACATCGATTGCTTGTCGGTGAGTAAGTGGAAAACCTCATAGCTGATATACTTGTCTTCATCTAAAAGTAAACGCTGGTTTACATTATGGCTATGTGGTTTGTTCAGTTTTCTGCTTTTACAGTGCAGCCGGCTACCTTACACCCAGACGTCAGCATTTCAACATGTGTTTTTCTTTTCATGGTTACTACTGGACAACGGGTCCGTTTTCTGAATGATAATTTTCAAGTGACACGTTGAATTTCACTGAAGTTATTGGATCCCTTATGTTATATTTTGCTCATCTGTTTAGAGTTGGAGTTCCTTTCCATCAGTCAGCTGTCATGTGCGGCCATCATCTTGCCGTATTGTTTCACACACGCGCGCGCGCACGCACACACACACACACACACACACACACACACACACACACACACACACACACACACACACACACAGAGGGGGGAGAGAGAGAGAGAGAGAGAGAGAGACACACACACACACACACACACACACACACACACACACACACACACACACACACACACACACACACACACACACACTCTGCGTTTTCATAAATGTTATTGTTCATTCCGTCAATATGGACAAATGCTTATTTCCGTACTTCACAATACGTTACAATGAAGTAGTCTGTCTTAAGCAGAGGCTGCGATCAGCCAGACAGACCCATATGTGGGTTAAAGATGTTTTCGATTCGTCACCATTGGAGACATTACTTCGAGCAAACGACACATCCGAGAATTTTGTCCTCGCGGTAAGGTGGACAGGGCAGACTGCCACACTTTGCTTTGGTGAAGTACAGCACCGCTTGGTTGTTGTTGCCCGGCGCCGGCTGATGGCGGTCCTCCAGCTGGGAGTCGACACAGATGTACTCGCTACTCACACGCCCTGCGTCCGGCCTGCCAGCCATGAGGAAGCCGGAGTACTCCAAGGTCCAGCCCGTGCTGCAGTTGTTGGCGGCCGGTATCATGACAGTGGCACCTCGTGGAGACCAGCACACGGCACACAGACTCTCATGGTCGTTCTGTGGTTCTGGCCTGATCTCATACTCCGTGCCGTATACAAAAGCTGTGCCGGAGACGGTCTTGGCCGGTTGGTGGGGGGCGAATTGCGGGTTGGAAGGAAGACACAGGTAGTTGGCAGCGCCGCCCGAAACAGAGTAGAGAGAGCCACCCGTTACTCCTTGCAGCACGAAAAAAAAAAAAAAAAAAAAAGAAAAGAAAAAAGGTCACACAAGATGTTCTTAAAAAATGTATACTATGTAGATGTGTAAGTATATAATTATATTCCTTTCCCAATCATATACCATACTCTAGGTCGAAGCGTAGCAGACGTAACTCTTGTGGTTGTGACTATCACTGACTGGTGATGTGTTTATTGAGAGTTGCTCCGACCCAAATGAACTAGTGGAGACAGTGTCGTCATATGTTCGATTCTGTGAGGAAAAAGTTATCCAAACTAAGACCGTGAAAGTATACGCTAACAACAAGCCGTGGGTGACTAAAGACCTGAAGGCGCATCTAAATGCTAAAAAGCTAGCTTTCCTCAGCGGAAAACATGAAGAGTACCGCGAGAAAGAAAAAGATTTCCGGAGACTGTCGCGCATGGCGAGACTGAATTATAAAAACAAAGTGGAGGAGAAGTTTCGATCTGGTAATGCTAGAGACGCCTGGATCGGTTTAAAAACCATGATGGGCAACCAACAAAAGAAACAGTTAATGCCGAATACAGGCGATTCTCTCGAAACAGCTAACAGCTTAAATCACTTTTATTCTCGTTTTGATGTTAGAGACACGAGTGCTGAGTGTGATGCGTTCTGTCAGAATATTGTGCCTGAACAACTGTTGATTACAGAGGATGAGGTCGTGTGGGTCTTTTCACAATTGAATGCGTACAAAGCTCCTGGCCCTGATGGTATCAAAGGTAAAGTGCTGAAAACATGCGCAGGTCAGTTGGGGAAGATTTTCACAATCATCTATCAGTACTTACTGGGCCTACATAATGTTCCGACTTCTTGGAAGTCCTCTATTATTATACCTGTGCCAAAGAAAACAAATGCTTGTCAGCCTAATGATTTCCGCCCAGTTGCCTTGACATCTGTGTTGGCCAAGTGTATGGAGAAGGTTGTGCGTACTCACCTGTTGAACGATCTTTCTGGGCAACTTTACCCGCTTCAGTTCGCCTATAAGGCTCACAGAGGAGTGGAGGATGCTTGTCTGACGTTGTTTAACCTTGTTACTAAGCATCTTGAGGACTCAAAATCGTACATCCGGGTACTTTTCATAGATTTTTCTAGTGCTTTTAATACTGTGGAACCGCTTGTGCTTTTAAAACGTTTAGTTGATTTTAATGTCAATTCTAACATTGTACTGTGGGTGCGTGACTTTTTGAAGGACAGGCCGCAGAGGGTGAGTGTCAGTGGTGTCTTGTCCGACGAACTGGTGCTGAATTCCGGATGTCCACAGGGTTGTTGCCTTTCGCCAACAATGTTCTCCATCTATACCGACCATATGCGCTCCAATACTGATGTAACCTGTTTGTTAAAGTTTGCCGATGACATGGCTTTAGTTGGCATGTTAAAAGACGAAGACTCCCTTGCCAGTTATTTTTCACTGATTGGTATGGTAGCTAGCTGGTGTACAGAGAGCTTCCTTCAGTTAAATGTGCAAAAAACAAAAGAACTTGTGATCGACCAAAGAAGAGACTGTGATCTTCCCTTCCAGCCGGTCATTGTGAACGACCACCCTGTGGAGGTAGTGTCTGAGTTTAAGTACCTCGGCACAATAGTAGACAACAAACTAGACTTCACTCAGAACACTGATTTTATCGTGAAGAAGGCCAACCAGCGTCTGTACCTCCTTAGAAAACTGAGAGCTTTTAATGTTTGTCCTGAAATTTTAGAAACTGTATATAGAAGTGTAATTGAAAGTGTACTGGCATTTAACATCGTAGTCTGGTACGGCAGTCTCAGCATGAAGAACAAAGCAAGGCTGTCTCGTATAGTCAGTGGCAGGAAAGATAGTTGGCCTGGGTCAGTACTCTCTAGATGATCTTTATAAAAAGGCTGTCAGGAGGAAGGCCACTACAATTGTCAACGACCCCACCCACCCCCTCCATGATCAGTTCCAAGAACTCCCGTCTGGGCACCGCTACAGAGTACCGAGAGCGAGGAAATATTTGTTTAAGAAATCTTTCATTCCCTCAGCAGTATCTATTTTAAACTCATGACTGTGTTTACTGCCCGTCCCCAGTATGTATAGATTTTATTTGTTGAGATTTTCATAACTGTGCTTGCTCCTCAGCTGTGTCATGTCCGCTATGCCCTTGCCATCTTTTAGTTTAGATTTCTTAGTTAGTAGCATAGTATTAGACTTGGACATCACACATTACTTTAGGATCTGTGTTTAATATGTATGGATTTAAATGTCTAGATAAATTAATGTGTGTGTGTGTGTGTGTGTGTGTGTGTGTGTGTGTGTGTGTGTGTGTGTGTGTGTGTGTGTGTGCGAGCCAGAAGAAAATTTTCTGCCATCGACAGACAATAAAGTTATATTGAATTGAATTGAATTGAATTGAATCACTTTGAAAGAAGAAAAAAATCACGTTGGGAGAGTTGCCGGGCTGACTCAACCGGCTGTGCATCAGATTCGAGATCGCTATTTCGACGTTTCCCTGAAATCATCCTGGCGGTGAACAGCAGACGTTAAACCTTAGAACACCAGCTCACCCTCTTCTGATAGTAGTACTACTTATCGCTCTGGGAACAACACTTAGGCATACTGATAATGATCGGCCGCAGTCAACATTTTTAGGCCATACCAATCAAAAAGTGCTTTTCGCAGTTATGTTTCCTCACTCAAGTACTAAAGACTGACAATCCCCCCCCCCTCCTCCCCCTTTCCGTTTCTACAAATACAGCTTCCAGCAAAGTGTTCATTCATAGTGGTGCGAATATCTACCAGCTTCATTATTCAAACAATTAATGGAAACGTCTGTGTGGACTGACCTGAATACACCAGTTCACTCGCTTCCAGACACACATCGTTTCCCCATCGGGTGTAAACCGATCCTAAACAAAAGTGAATGAGAGAATGAATGAATGAATGCACAATGAAACACCCTGCCTTTAGTCTGCACAATCAGGGTCGTCAGTACAAATCCGCCATCATAAATTTTCCGCCCCCGTAAAAGTGAAAGTAACCAAATAGATCAGCTAAAGAATTAATGCAGATTAGATAATGATAATTACCTCCAGAAGGCGAGCCGTACAGACCGCTGAACCCTTTCAAGAACTTGTCGACTTTTTCCGCGAGTTTCGCTGCGTCCCTGCCAATATCTTGTACGTCCTGCAACACTGTGACCTGCGCACCGCCATCACCGCTGAACGACGCAACATACACAGTCACCATGGCCAAGAGGAAAGCGGTGAAAATACGTCCAAACATGGCTGTCTAAACAGGTCTGAAATACGATATGGAATAAATGATTATGTGGTGCGCTGAATGCTGAATTACCAAATAACGAAATCAGGGGGTCAGAGCTCCAGGACTCGGACGCACTCATGAAGCCGGGGCTCTACATGCAGCTTCCGCACAGGATGTTATTGTTTGTGATTGTGTGCATGTCGTTTCACAGCTAGCGCATAAATGCACTTGTACGATAAGTATTCACAGGGCATTTGACTTGGACATGGACATTAAAGTCTCTATGTTCGTAACGCCGATGAGACGGAAAACTGACTCTTTCCAAGTTCTAACGCTGTTTGCCAGATAGAAGGATGTGTCATTTGGCCATCGCCACCGTTTTCGTGACTTTGTGCATTCTGGTGTGCGAGAAATAGGATTTTCCTTGATCCTACTGTCCATTCGTGAACACGCTGGGACTCGACAGCCACCAGTCAGCACCGTCCAGCTGGTCCTCAGTCCGCAACCAAATAACGTCGTCTGCTCAGTACGCTGTACACTTCTAGACCAACTTACACGCCGGCCGGAGTCACCACAATTGTCTCAGGTGCTATAGTGTTATCCAAGTGACTGATGCTGATACACAGTGTCAACTCATTCGATGAAAAGTTTTCCACACGCCCGTCATACGCATTGAGACTTTCAATTACTACAACTGAAATAATATCCGGGACTGATGTAGACAAATGAAGAACCCCGCGATACACAACACCAACACTGATTTTATGAATAGCAACACGTACGGAAAATGCATGCTTTAGAGTCGTGAGAATAACCATCTCAGGCAATGTTTCCATTCGCGTTTCATGTGTTTAGTTATTTATGGAAAACTCCGTGAGTCCACCGCTCCGGCTACAGGGCGCTACTTAATGACAGCTTCCTGCAATGTGTCAGTCGTCTCAGCAACAGGCCAAAATTAGGTAGCCACCTACGTGTACTTGATAACTGACATTGTTACATTGTGGAAAAGGACCAAACGTGGCAAACCCCCATACAGCTCTCACTTACGCTACCACCACTTTCAGTGAAACCTACATGGTCAACTTGTCCAGATGAAGACTTGAACGCTCCAACAGTTCGCACGTTGTCAGTAACCACTGACGCTGCATGCAGCACGACAGTAAGAGCGAGCGAGTTAAATACGTCGTATGAAGTGCAACATCCTGCATTGTGTTAAAACCGGAAGTTACCGGAGGCGGATCCTGGTTTATGATGAAGGAAAGTGGGTCAGTGGGTAGGTGTTTAAGGCTTTTCTACCACATATGATGAAGGTCGGTATTGTTTTTGACTCTGCATGATGTCTATGCAGTATTAGTTTTGCCAGATCACACACACACACACACACACACACACACACACACACACACACACACACACACACACACCACACACACACACAACACACAACACAACACACACACACACACACACACACACACACACACACACACACACGCGCGCGCGCGCGCGGACGACGCACACATATACGCGACACAGAAAGAAACACTTGTATTCAAAATAATCATCCGTGTGCCAATGGGCATGCAAACTGCTTCATTAAATTTTCTTCATTCATTTCAATCTGCAAAAATCAGAACAGTCAAAGACTACAGCTTTAGGCATTTGTGGTACACTAGTACTCTTAGCTACGTATGATAGGGTGTTTGTAAGAGGGTGGGGTGGGGGAACGGGACTATGAGCAGAATTACAACCAATCGAACCCGGAATTTTATCAACTTTTTCATGGTGTCTGTGCTGGTGCGTTATTGAGGAGTTTGCCCGGATTGAGATGAGACTGCTGGACAAACGAAATACAGCACAGAGTTTGCCACCGGTGAGCAACGTTGTTCTTTGTTTCTGAGAGAAATCGACCAAGTTTGATTGTCCTCGCTTATGGTATGTAAAGGAGGTACAGTGCTACAATGACGGTATCCGCACCAACGGCGCTGTGTCCTGACATATAATAGACGAACGAGCATAATATTTGCCAAGGTAAATGTGATACTACTGGAAGCGTGGAGCACTCCAGCTGCGCTGAAATCGATCTGAAGTTAAATACGGATTTGACACGTGCGTACGTACATCACTATCAGGCACGTAAGAGGAAAAAGCAAAAAATCGAACGCAGAGCGTAAATAATCTCATAAAGTACGTGCGTGCGTGCGTACGTGCGTGGGTGAATGTGTGTGTGTGTATGTGTTGTGTTGTGTTGTGTGTGTGTGTGTGTGTGTGTGTGTGTGTGTGTGTGTGTGTGTGTGTGTGTGTGTGTGTGTATTCCGAAGGAAGAATGACATGGGATTGTTACTGTATTTAACTGTAAACGAAATAATCACAAGACACATCACAGTATAGACACTCAGATACTCACAGCAACTGAAAACAACCAAACCAAATTATATATACTGAGTATAAGGTATTAAGTATTTATATGCATATTAGACAAAGAAAAACTTTATATACGGCAATGGTGATACATTGCGTGGTAAAAGAAAAACAAGGATGTAAGATCAGAAATAAAGAGGCAACAAAACATTTCACAAGTGCCCTAAGTTTCGGCCGTAGACCATAGAAAAGCCATGATAACAAGACCGGGTTCCTTGCCGTTTAAGTCATGCATGGGATTCATCCGAACCGAAATGCTCATACGATACGGAAGATTGAACACTGCTGGAACCGCTAGACCTCAGAAGCCTGTTCTTAGTATAGACGAGCATGCGCCGCGCACCGGATCTGACGTCAGGCAGCAACACCAGCCACAGAAGAGGCAGCAGCGTGGACTTGAGGTCAGCCAGCAAGGTCAAGGTGAGATACACGACGAGCTCCGTGTCTGAATGCGCAGCCAAGGTCATCCGATACACATGCCAGCCTCCCATGAGAACGAGGGTTAGCAGGCTGGTGGATATGTAGGCGCGGGGAGGATCTGGTGACTGGCTCCATGCCCCCCGATGGCCTCTGGCGGTAGCTGCGGTGGGTGTGCTGGGGGTCTCTGCTGAAGAGCTCGCCTCCATGTTGGGAGAGTAGACTCTGATTCCACGCCCGCTCCTCCGACGCGTGACGTAGACACAGGCCGTGCAGAACAGCAGGATGAGGACGATACAGGCTGGTAGAGAAAAGAAGACAGCGTCGAGAGCATCCTGCGTCTCTTGTGGAAGACCGTCCAGGTCAAAACGACAACTCTCTCTCGCCCACCACGTGCTGTTCATGTCATTCAGCGCCGTCAGCACGATGGGCGAGACCACTGCTAGTGACGTCACCCACGGAAACAACACCGCCAGCATCCTCACTGACAGTACCATTCTCTTCTTCCACGGCGCTGCGGACGTCGTCAATGATGACGTCACAAATGACGTCAGCGGAAGCGTGAGTACCGTCATACGTGTAAGAAGCAACAAATCAAGGCTGACCACGCCCCAGACTGAGACGAAATGGAAGGCGAAGTAATCGAGAAGCTGTACAGCAACGTGAAGATGGCAACCGTGCACCCACAGTCCTTCACGGAGAGCGCTATCCACGTACAGTGGCTGACACAGCGCGTTCACCAGCAGGTCGCCCGCAGAAATGCTGACGATCAACATGTTTCTTGTATCTTCTCGCAGTTTGCGTGACGTCAGCACAGTGAGGAGAAGCAGCAGGTTGAGGATTATACCCACAGCACAATCTGTGATTGAAAAAGCAGCAAAGACGTAATACATATTACTGGTATTATTCCGCGACATTTTGGTACGTTGACTTTTGCGTCTTTCAGCTGGCCAGTCTCAACCCTTATGGTACAGAACCCGAACACCTGCTGTCCTACTCGCATGCAAAAGGGGCGTGTACTTAATTACATTCACAAACTCACACCTGACTCCGCTCACAAAACAAGTATGCAAAAAAAAAAAAAAAGTGCAGTACAAGACGAAGAAAATCACTTGTGCGGGATAATGTTGCGTGTTTCTTCACACTAAAGTGAAAAAAAAAATCCAGCTACAACATAGTGACTGTAAGTGTAATGTAATCTGTATTGATCTCAGTCGACACAATGCTGATAACAATGCGTCGTCATTCGTGTGAGTGTCACAAGTGCATTGGGTTTGTGTCTCTGGCCTCTAAATAACTGTACGTTCTGGGTCTGGGCGTACCATGCGGTGCTGTGACTATTGTGTTAGGTTGGCGTATCTCCACTTGCATGTCACACCTCGCGTAAATTTACAGTCCTCGCAGTGTCTGACACATTGTTCCGTCGTATGTCGTTGTGGCACATGTATTTGTTGAGAGCGATCGTGCACTTACTGCAGGTGCATGATGACCTGCAACAAATCTTGAGGTTTTTGTTTTGCATTCAAGGCCGTTTCTGCAAAGTCCTCTGCCAGTGTCCGATGACCCTCGTGTGACGTCAGTTTGCACCGGATACAGACGTTAACCTTGCACGAGATGCAGTGTAGAATCGCCTTCTGCAAGAGGTGTTTCTGGAACTGCTCTTCTCTCTTCGCAGTTACGGCCCTTGTCCGCAGGGGAGTGAATACTAGGCAACACGGCGTGAGACCGTATGTAAAACTCGAGGTTAATTTAACCCACGGCTACGGGCCTAACCCAGACTAGGACAGAAGAAACCCCAAAACAAAATTAAGTAAAAAAGGAAGCGAAGAAAGAAAGACAAAACTCGAGGTTAATTTAACCCACGGCTACAGGCCTAACCCAGACTAGGACAAAAGAAACCCAAAAGCAAAATTAAATACAAAAGGAAGCGAACAAAGAAAGACCAAAAAAAAAAATCCTTCTATAACGGCATAGGCACATTGCTGGAATGGACCCGCTTCCTAATTTAAAACAAAAAACAACACAAAATTTAATCCTAGAGCTACTTTAGCTCGAGTCGAGGTTAGACTCTAACCCGGGGCTAAAGTTCCTAACCCCGACTTTTACACTGATGCGGGCCCAGGGGGATACTATCATGGACTCCCCTGCAAGAGCTGCAGTGTCGGAAACGGACACCTGTGAGTGGCTTTGCTTCTGCTGAGGATACGAGGTTGTTGGTGGCAGGGTCATTGTCCAGGTCTTCTTCAGTCAATGTAAAAGTTCGGCCCCTGAAATAAGCGGTGCCTGTGCATCTCCATCTCCAGTGAGTATAATATCTGCAGTCGAAGAGGGATAACTCTACAGTCCTCAGTGTTATTGTCGCTCGGCTTGGTACTGTCCCTTACAGCTATGCACACACACCCTGTATTTACTGCGCCATGGGCATTGGTTAATCATCAATATATTCGGTTAGAAAGTCACTCTTTTCCCCTAAAACTAATGTTAATTGTTTGTGTTACGTTACATGCGGTAGAAGAGGAGTATAATGACTGCTGCGGCAGTTTTGTTCAGTGTTAATCTGTATGAAATCTGTACTGACAATACTGACTCGAGTGCATCATCAATCGTCAGTTGTGGAATTCGCTGCCCCCCCCCCCCCCTCAGCCGGATTAACTTGAAATCCATCACTTCCACTCCGCATGCCTTTTTTTTTTTTTTTAAAGAAAAACTTCTTGATCTGTTCTTCAAATGTTAATTCCACAGAACACGATGTGCCTGAAAACTGAAGTCAGAGTCGGTCACTCGGTCAGTCAGTCAGTCAGCCAGTGTCTCTCTCCCTCTCTCTCGGTGGTGTGTCCTTTGTGCAGGGTGATGTATAGTTTCACAGTATTGCTGCTAACAGTGTCAAGGGCGCATGTGCCATAGCCAATCGCATTGAGTCGTGGTGGCCGGGGGGGGGGGGGGGGGGGGAGGGAGTTATCAGTGCTCAGTGAAGAGCCGGGAAGCGGATCCGGATCTTAATCCCACAATTCCTTCATTTAAGCTTCACCGAAGTGAAGGTTCATTGTACGCCGCGCCCACAGAAAGGCCTTGACAGTTTTGAAGTGTAGCAGTACTAGAGTACTGAAGCCGGCAGGGGAGGGGGAGGGGGGTGTGAGGGAGTTATGCTGAACTGAAGAGGAAGCGGAACCTAATCCCACATTTCCTTCATTTAAGCTTCACCGAAGTGAAAGTTCATCGTACGCGCCCAGTGTAGGGTAGTACTAGAGTCAGTACTGAGGACGGGGGGGTTGGGTCACTAACCTGTACTGACGACGCGAAACTAGTGGAGAGAAGCTGGCTAGTATCTTCCGTGCACAGACATGATTACTGCACTTCGTCTGCCGGCACTGTAAAACATTTATGACGTTGCTTAGTGTGAGAATGCATTCACTAGCAGTCACTGTTCACGGAGTAACTTGAAAACTGAAAAACCACAGGCATTTCTCGAATGGTAGTGGCGTAAAAGGAGGGTCTTAAACATGTAACCCCACTAGCCCCGCTCCGTATAGTCTGTACACTCGGCATGCGGGCCGCTGTAGCTAAGTGGAAGACTGAGCCGTTTGACTGAAGACTGTCAGTGTGGTTCAAGAGTTACACGAAGCGGCGATAGAGTAAGACAACGCCATTTGGTTGTTGGTGGTGGTGGTTGTTTATTTGTTTGTTAGGGTACACGGCGCAAGAAGCAGCCAGTGCAGTGGATACTCGGGATGTCGTTTGTTTGTTTCAGTTGTTTCTTTAACTGACGGTGCGCATGTGCCATTACTGGTTTTTGTTTGTTTGTTTGTTTGTTTGTATTGTTTTTTTTTATTTGTTTGTTTTTTTAGGGGGTGGGGTAGGGTGTGTGTGTGTGTGTGGGGGGGGGGGGGGGGTGAGTGGCGGAGGTAAAAGCGGTTTCCAGGTTTTCGTTTGTCAAGACAGTGTCAACTTTCATGGTTACCGACGGAAACGAAGTCAGTGGTGTAAATAAATGGAGTCACTGATCAACATGTGGTGAGTACTTCGGGATGTCCGACCACAGAAAACCAGTCATCACATGGGTGGGTCGTGACACCAGACAGGCTCCTTAATCCCTTATTTCATCGTCCGTCAGTCTGCAGTGGAATTTGATAACTTACTGTGGCCAAACTGTTACACGGCATCTAGAAAGAAGTAGCGTCAGTCTTTCTATTTTCACTAAGCCTGGCTCAACCATGACCTGTAGGTTAATATCCCGGTTTTACGCAGAGGCGAGGGGAGGGCGGCCCATCCCCACTCTGTTGTCACATTGCTCGCGGATTGTTGTGTTACGTTGTAAGCAGGTGTGGGCGATGAACAGGATGTATATCTCCCCCCTTCCCTCACCACCCAGTCACACACACACACACACACACACACACACACACACACACACACACACACACACACACACACACACACCGTGGCACACACACACACAGACAGAGCTGGCTACGATCAGCGCCGGAAATCCGTCATCTGGTGATTTCTACGAACTTCGGCAAGGCCGGGTCAATGGAAGAAAAAAAAAAGATGAACGGGGTACTTGTTAACTGCTGTCATTTGACAGATCGACCCGCCTGGCCTAAATTCATGCATACATTAAGCATGAATAATTTATGTGTGCAAACTGAGAGCTTGGGCCGTTGTTGCTGCTATGATAGTCAAACTGCACGGCTACCACTCGCTCAGATCCAACAAAGGAGTCGGGGGTCCGCTTGGCCGGGAACAAATCTACAGATATATGTGGCATGATGCGCTATAGCGGTTTGCAGTCCGCGGTGAACTCCATTTTCGGGAGTAGAAGTCACATGGGGTTGACGGCAACATTAAACGCTCTGGGAAGACCATTGATCCTATAGTGGCAGAGTCTGTGTGAAACACTTTTTGACACAGTGGGAGTTAATCTTATGATTATTAGTCTGAGAAACGACATAATGACTATAACCAACGTTGTTGCTGCACTGACTCTCTCTCTCTCTCTCTCTCTCTCTCTGGGGAGCTGGGACAGACGAGCGGAAGAGCGTTGGGTTTTTAATGCTCTGGTAGCGGGATCGATTCTTGACGGGGGCCAAAAATGTGTTTTTTCTCGTTGGCCCGCCTGTGATATCACCCATATTATGTGGTGAAAAAAGACGTTTAACCCTCAAACATACGCCCCCATCTCCCTCCCCCCCCCTCTCTCTGTTTCTGTGTGTCTCTCTGTCTCTCTTTCCATGTGTGTGCGTGCGTGCGTGCGTGTGTGTGTGTGTGTGTGTGTGTGTGTGTGTGTGCAGACAAAGGATATGGATGGCAGCTGCAATGGATTTTTTTTGGTTCTGATGTCGACGGGCGGTGTTGATTTATGTTTTATCTGTGATAACACGGTACGCAGGGCGCCCTATTGACAGGAGAGTGGAGTGTGTGTCGAGATAACCATAAACCTCGTCAGACCCACAGCAGATATCCAAATAATTGGTGCAATACCGACAAAGAGGATTATATTACAGTTCGAAATGCACTTAGAACCCGCCAATATAAACCGGACTCGGCAGAGTTAGCCCACATGATAACAGGCACAATGCTGTGAAAAAGCAGAAGCAAACACCCCCCACAACCCCCACCCTCTCCAACAAAGCAAAAGCAAAGCAAATCGCAATTTAGTTGTAAGCAGGTGAGACCGCACATTTGTTCAGTGCCGGATGGCCACAGGCTTCCTGCACAGTCTACAGTTCAGCCCTAACAATCATCTTGCACAGTGATAGTTAGAGATAGCACGCTGGCTACCTCAGGTCTGAGGTAGATTTTTCGGGATGAATCATGAACTGTCTACTGCAAGACTCAGCCTTTCAAAACTCCAAACGTGAACGCACTTAACGTCAGCACTGCGTTTGGCTGCGTATCATGAATTCATATTTGATGCATTGTGCGCGTTTTTCCTAGTTCGTGGCACAAGAGCACTACGTTTGTCTTGCTTAAATCGACTGCGTCTTTATCAAAACCAGTTCTAGGAAAACGCTCGCACGTCTGCACAGCCTCATTGTGAGTGTAAAGTTTAGTTTTCACCCCCAGTTTGTAGCCAACATACAGCTATGACCTTTAGGGCGTCTGAACCAGTAACTTTTTCTTACAACTGCGCCCAGAGCTGGGTTTTTCTACTGTGTATCGTTGTGCAGTGTGGAAGGGCAGCTGCTGTCTTTGTTCATCACATGCCACAGACATCTAACCATCCGGACACGCAGCCTGCCGATTCCAGTGTTACTCAAGACCCAGGGCTTGGGACCACCCTCCAGCAGGAGCTAGAGCACGACCGGCTGGGGCCTGCAGGAGACACTGGCAACGTAACTGCTGCAGGTGACACAAGAAACAGAACTGCAGTAGTAGACAACATAACCTCAGAATACAGCACTGGCAAAATAAGTGGAGGAGACGGAGCTGGCAGTAAACCTGGAGCAGACGACACTGGCAATAAGACGGGAGTAAACGACACTCGCAACTTGATCGCAGGAGACGGCAGTGGCAACGCAATTGCAGGAAACGAAACTGGCAACGAACCTGCAGCAAGGGAAACTGGCAAAACAACTGGTATAAACAACGATGGCAATGTTACTGCAGCAGACCATACTGGCAGCTATTCTGCAGCAGACGGCACCGGCAACGTAACTGCAACAGACCACACTGGAAACGTTACTGCAGCAGACGGCACGGGCACCCTTACTGCAGCAGACCATACTGGCAACGTTACTGCAGCAAACGACACGGACAACGTTACTGCAACAGACCACACTGGCAACGTTACTGCAGTAAACGACACGGGCACCCTTACTGCAACAGACCACACTGGCAACGTTACTGCAGCAAACGACACGGGCACCCTTACTGCAACAGACCACAATGGCAACGTTACTGCAACAAACGACACGGGCACTCTTACTGCAACAGACCACAATGGCAACGTTACTGCAACAGACCACAATGGCAACGTCACTGCAGCAAACGACACGAGAGACGATCCTGAAAATGTAAAGTATGCAGCAGACAACACTCAGTCTGACAACGCAACTGCAGCAGCGGCCACCCGCACAGTAACACCTGACACATCTACCCCTGTTACATCTTCAAGTAGCAATGTCCAGGAGCCCACTTCAGCCCGCGACTGTTTCAACAACGACCAGTTCGTGTGTGTTCACGGGACGTGTCTGGCACCAGGAGTTGCCCAGTGTGTGTGTGACAAAGGATGGGTCGGCACATTCTGCAGAGACCGCTGCACGAGATACTGTGGCGCACGCGGCACCTGCAAGGTGGACTTCTTCAGTGGTGACGAGTTCTGCAGCTGCCCGTATCCTTGGCAGGGCCCCACGTGTGACGATCTCCCTGAGGACACCACTACAGTTGTAGTTGAACGAGTTGTCGGTGAGTATCTCTCCGTGAGTGGCTCTTTTGTTTCTTTTGTGCGAGCAGATGTTGTTCTGGTGCAAGCTTGCAGGAACCTTTTCACGTAAACGAATATATGCAAGTCTTACCACAACCATTCTGTATAGATCAGCCCTGTCTACCATGACGTTACCACCACTCGACTGGCAGCAGCTGCCTTGATTCCGTGATGATACTTCACCATGAGGACCAAGGGATTTTATATTTCGGGGAAGTGTTGCCTAGCTGTTGTACTTACATTGACAACACCTTCAGCGGGTTGCGTGAGTGAGTGAGTGAGTTTTTAGGGCTTAAAGCCGCGCAGGCCTCAGCGGGTTGCCAAGGAAACCCGAGAGCAGATATATTTATTGGAAAGGAAGGTAAAATGTACACACACTGTTACGGCTATAGTCGTAGCTGGTGAGAATGAGTGAAAGGTATCCTGTATCGGTCGCGTGTGGGTTGTAGCTCACTGAGACACGTTTCAGACGCTGCTTTCTGGACTCTTGCTGGGCCTTGAAACATTTAATTGTGATCTGAGCCATTAAGCTTCTGTGAGTGACGTTTTATTTTATTTTATTTCTTTTTTACAAACAGGCGTTGTTGTGGTATATATACATCCTGGCTACTATTGTTTGAACTTGTTACGGGCGGTGGGGTTATGGTATTCCTATGATACCGGCTTTAGAGTCCGCAGCTCACATCAACCAAATCGTCCAGATCAACCTCCATGATGACCATTTACGGTTTCAGAAAACAGTCAGGTGTACTTCCACGTTTGTCATGGTGTACCTCCAGGATGGGGTAGTGGGAACTGGTCACTTGTCTTAGCAAAATTTGAATCTCTCCTGTACAGTTACCAAGAACTTAGCAGATATATACGAGGGCTGTTCAAATATTAATGGGAATGGGCCTGCCATTTTATAAGTAAACATCGCACAGAAAATAATTTTATACCAAAAGAAAATCTGGCTCAAGCCCTATAAACATGCAGAAAAGAATGATGACATCATGACGCATTTTAGAGTATGACCTCATTAAAATCGTCATCCAAACTGCTGAGCCAGAAAACCATGGACGCCGAGAATGAGCATTTTCGCTTCCACACATTCATGAGGCTAAAACTCGGAGACAATGGCAAGAAAATCCTTCAAGATTTGCAAGCTGTGTTTGGAGCCAAGTGTGTCGGTAAGAGCACAGTTTACAGATGGGTCGAAGCTTTTCTAACTGAACAAGGGCCTTCAAGCTCAGGTACCAGTCCTGGCCGTCCACTCTCAGCTCGGAACGAAAGAAACATTACCCTTGTGTGAAAAGTCTGATTGACGAAGACCCACATTCGACCATACGCGAGTTGAGTGAAGCATGTGACCTCCCTATCGGCACCATACACAGCATTCTGCATGAAGATCTTCAAATGAGAAACTTGGCTGCAAGATGGGTACCCCATCTCTTAACTGACGAACAAAAGAAACGGCGGGTTGATTGCTCACGCCAACTGCTTCAAGATTTTGAGCCAAATGGACCAAAACGCCTGTGTGACATAGTGACCGGTGATGAATCTTGGCTCACGTTTTACGGCATCCCCAACAAACGCTGCAACCGGGCATGGGTAGGCCCAGATGGAGACCGACCAGTTGTCCTGAGGCCAGGATTTCAGAACCGGAAGCGTCTTTTCTCTATTTTTTTTTCAGCACCCAAGGCGTCGTGGCTCTTGATATTCTTCCGGCGAAGGCTTCCATCACTGCCACGTACTATACCAAAGTGGTGCTCCGGAAAGTGGTGGATGCGATCTGCGAGCAGCGCCCAACCGTTGGAACCTCAAGGACCTTAATGCTGCATGATAATGCAGACCCCCACAAAGCCAAGATCACCACGACCTTCCTAGAGGAAAGAGAGACCAAAGTCTTGGCCCATCCCCCCTACAGTCCGGACTTGGCACCGTGTGACTTCTGGCTCTTTCCTATCTTGAAAGAGCGACTCGCTGGACGCAAGTTTGATCGAATCCAAGACCTCTCAAAAGCCGTGAAATCAGAGCTCGAGGGTATCCCGAGGGAAGAGTACCAGAGGGCGCTTCATATGTGGCGAACAAGACTGGAAACGTGCATTCGGGCCAAGGGTGAATACTTCGAGGGGATGTAGAAGTTTGGAGTCGATCCGATGCAAGACACGTGAGTAATGGCAGCATTCCCAATAATATTTGAACAGCCCTCGTAGTTACTGCATTGACTGGTTGATGTGTTCGTGTTGCAGACTACAGCTGGGTCTACTGGCTGGGCGGGGGACTGGGGGTGGGGCTGTTGCTATTGGTAACGGGCGGCGTGGTCCTGATGGTGTATCTGTGGAAGAAGCGCTTCATTGTCGTCATGAAGATCGTCTACTACTTCCAGCCTTACGAGGACGATGGTGGGTGTTGCAGTACAAGCAGGTAGCAATAATTTACGTTATTATTCGCGTTAATGGGGGAGAGGGGGAGGGGGCGGGGGTGTCTTCTTCCGGAAAACGAAAGGTCCGCCCGGTCTCCAGATGACTACTTACTGACTGCTTCCAGCTGCACAGTTCTTGAGAAACAACCACTGGATGTGACTCGTACATCTTCTAATTACCCTTATCATTCTCGCACATGCGCGAGCTGGTGAAGCAGGGAAGAATATGTATTTCTAATGTTTATTTCAGACAGGAAACTGTTTGATGCCTTTGTGTCGTACCGTTCTTGTACGAAGGACATGAAGTTTGTGTATGAGGCGCTACGTCACAAGCTGGAAGACGAGATGAACTTTCACCTCTGTCTGCACGAGCGAGACTTCATACCGGGAGAACGTGAGTTGTAGACCCCCGCCGCTACATCCTCCATTGTCAGTATTGTCAAGATGACGCTTTGGCAGTGTATCTTCTTCCCTACACTCAGAGATCGCCTTTCATTTATCCTCCAACAACCGTCTGCAGTGTTAATGTGTTATTACAATTATTATACTTGTCTGTCATAAAATGAAGTAAAAATATATAACTAGTTGTCTTTCAGAAAAACAAAAACGCAAAAAGTGTTTGTTTTGCTTTCTTTGTCTTTCTTCCGTAAGGTAAACCGGCAGTAACGAAATGTAATTTAGTTTTTGTAACCATTTGTAGCATTTGCTGTTTGGTTTTCATGTTGCAGCTATTGCTAACAATATCCTTTGGGCCACCGAGAACAGCAGGCGCACAATACTCGTTCTCTCCCCCAGATACCTTGAGAGTGACTGGGCGAGGTAATCTTTCTGTCTGTCTGTCTGTCTGTCTGTCTGTCTCTCTCTCTCTCTCTCTCTCTCTCTCTCTCTCTCTCTCTCTCTCTCTCTCTCTCTCTCACTGATGATTATTACTGCGCTGCAAAACTGTAGTTAGGCATGTGCCATGTCATCATCCCAATACATATATATATGAACAGTCGGTCTGTCTGTTCGCCATAAGACCTAACTTAGGGTTCTTACATCGCGATCAAATTATTGGTGGCCGTACTCAGATTGACCCCGGAAACAACCTGGCGGGAGAAAAATCTCGGAAAATCGTCAAATTTATGATGATGACAATAATAATAATACATCATACTTATAAGGCGCCCGTCTCTGAAGGACAGAGCGCACACACCCACACACAACACTCACACGCACGCACGCACCCACACACCTACACACAACACAACACACACACACACACAAACACACACACACACACACACACACACACACACACACACACACACACACACACACACACACACACACATGGACAGAGGGTCCCAGTTATCTATGGAAAGCCTGACGGAACAGGTTTGTTTTGAGTTGTGATTTCAAGTCTGACAGTGTGGGGACATCACGGAGGGACCTATTATCCACCTTTTCCACTTATTTTCAAAGCACTTACTCTAAATCCGCGGGTTACTGGTACACAGGAAGTAACTGCTATGTGAAGTTGCCGAACTGAACACTGGCGTTACTTCGCGCGATTTCTCGGCAAAGCCGGGTACATCTGCTAGTGTCACTGTGTTAGAAGATGAAGCTGTGGAGTCAAGATGTCACTGGGTTTTGTCTAACAATTTTACAGGGTGTTAAAGGCCACAAAATTGTCCTATTTTCAGGATGGAGTATCAACAGGCTCAATATGAATCCCTAAAGCGGAAGCAGCGCATCGTTCCCATCATGCTTGAGGACATCAACGACTTCCGGGACACCATGGACCCCAACCTGGCCTGCATACTGCGCACCGTCACCTATATCCGGTACCCTAACGTCACCGCGGACGACCGGCAACTGGAGAAGTTCTGGAAACGCCTGGAACTGTCCATGCCGAAGAAGAAACACGTCTTTAGTGCGTCTACCGACAACTCAACTACATCGACTTCAAGTGTCACCGTCAGCTTCTCCCCTGATAACACGGATCTTGATTTGGATTCTGAGGGCGTTGAAGCGCCTGAACTCTCCACACGGTATTCTCAAACAGCATCTCCGCCATCATTGCCATCCGCAACAGTATCAGAGACAGGAGCTACGACAACAACGACCATGACGACACCGCCTTCGACAGAAGAGTCAGAAGGTCCTGCTGGCGCCATGAAAGAACGTTCGCGAAAGCTGTACTTTTTCGGCAAGCCCGTCCAGGGTGGGAAATACAAGCAAGGCGCTGCCGTGTATTTCCTCGCCTATAATCGGATAAGGGAAAACCCACAAGTTCAAGAGAACGAGGATGAGAAGCATGAGAAAGGCCGGCAGTACGATTTGTCTGCGAGCAACAACAGAATGTCTGGCTTCAATGATTGAAGCATCTCCAGAACAGTCCATCTGATTATGACAAAGACATATGCATGATTATGATAAAGATAATACAAAATTCCCTGTATTTTGATCAGATTCCATACTGACCGACTGACACCATCTTAAAGTGTTTTTCAGGCTCTTTTAGATGCACTCTATCCAAAGTTTCTAGCTGTTGTATTACACCCGCCGTGGCTAGTTTTCTGTGTCACAACAAACACAGATTCCCCGTCAGTCTCATCCGCTAATTTGCCCCCCCCCCCCTCCAGCCAGGCCCAGACAAGGGTGCTTTGTTTTAGGCCCGCACCCGCACGCGTCATTCCTTTAAATAGCCGCTACCCACGCTTGGCTGGACAGTCCCGATCTCAGCTCTGCCACGTGTTGGCTGCTGCGTGATGTTTGAGTGTTCTCCACTCTGCCTAGTTGTGCACTGTTTCCGATGAAATAAACCCCTGTCATAGCTACCTCTGTGTTTTGCGGCCTCCCTGCCTGCATGAACCGGACTCCTGGTTACATAATAATAATAATAATAATAATAATCGCTTTGATATAGGCGCTGTATCCCAAATATTTGGCTCAAAGCGCCGAGAGTTACACGCAACACGCACGCTTACGTAAATCACACGCATTCTCCCATACACTGGACTGACATGAACACATACAACTGATCACGTGGTGCGAAGGGCCAGCTCAGCCATTTCAACTTTCAGAAATTAAGAATTGTATTTATTTTCGAATTTTGTGGGGAGAAAAGTTCCAAAGCAGAGGAGGAGGAAGCCGGAGTAGCCGGAGAGAACCCCCGACGGTCGGCCCGAATGAACGGTGCCTTATATGAGAGAGCAAAATTCTTTGCCCCGAGTAGGCTGACCTCTCGCATTGGTGATAAAGTCTTAACCACTAGACCACCGACCGCCCTAAAGACAAATAACAAAGATGTCTGGGCCCGTATGTAAAAGTCGAGGTTAATTTAACCCAAGGCTACGGGCCTAACCGAGACTAGGACAAAAGAAACCCCAAAACAAAATTATGTAAAAAAAAAAAAAAAAAAAAGGAGGCGAAGAAAGGAAGAAATAAATCCTTCTATAACGACATAGAATTATGCACCTTGTTGGAATGGACCCGCTTCCTGACTTAAAACAAAAAACAACAGAAAATTTAACCCTAGAGCTAGTTTAGTTCGAGGTTAGACTCTAACCCGGGGCTAAAATCCCTAACCTCGACTTCAACATGCGGAGCCTGATTATGACAAAGGTACGATGGGACAATACTGTTCATACACCACACTGATTATATGGTGTCGTAGATTAGACCCATGTATACACGATGAGTGTTGAACGTGTCAAACAGAAAGAATGTGTGAGGTCTAGAAATCTCTTCACTAACCGGCATTGGAGAAGGTGGAGATTGTAAATTTTAAGATGTCTGTCTAATGCTGAATTCATAGGAACTAGTTAGACTTTTGGACTCTTTATTGTCCCTTTCGGGAAATTCGGGCTGCTTCCCCCGGGGGAAACGCGTCGCCGCGGTGCAGCGCCACCCAATACCTATCCTTCCTTTTTTATTATTTTATTTTATTTTATTTTTTTACAATTTTGCTGGGGGAGGAAAGCCGGATAACCCGGAGAGAAACCCCCGATGAGCAGTCCGGCAGCCAGGAGAAACCGGTATCACATAATTATCACAAGCTCGACCTGGGCTCGAACCCACGCTTCATCGCCGTGACATTGGTGACGGCCGCCGGTTCAGTAGCGCAGCGGCTAAATCTATTAGACCACCGTCCACCCCTTTTTATTTATTGTATTTGGTTCAGCATGAAAGCTTTGGCTAAATGAAGTGTCAAGTGTCACGTTTCAAGTGCACGCGAGTGTACAGTCACTGATGTGGGTGATGGTATGTTATCACAGGATGCACCAGCCATACTGCTCACGAGTGATACGTCCGTCCCACACAGAAGTCAGGTCACCTCCGGCTATTGAAAGGTTACTAATGCGACTGTATAGTTAATCATACTCGAACCATGTTAGTTGTGGAGAAAAAGCCGTCAGTGGAGGTCCGCCCACCGCCCACCGGCTTTTAGGGTTCACACAGATAAAGACACACCGTCCGTGACATTATTTGCAGGAATCGTTCAGCGCCGACTCAGGAATCGGACTTGTTTGGTGGTGTGAAGGTTTGTCAGTACCACTTCATTACTCAGGCGCATGCGGAGGTCAGTTGCAGCCGTGCCGCATGGACTGGCATTGCCGGAGCGAAAAGAAACCGAAACGAACACTGAGCGTTTACCACAATCTCAGTCAGAACCTGGCCGGTTAGAGAGCACAAGTTCCAGTCGTTACTAGACAAGACAAAGTTTAACGCTGTTTTCAGTGAAGCTTACAAATTACCGTCTCAGTTTGGACTTTCAGAGTCAAACGATACTGAAGAGACTGAGACAGCTGAAGACAACCTGACGTGCATACTCCGACTGACTTGACGGCTGAAGACAACTTGACGCGCGATATTTCGACTTTGACTTGACGATTAAAAACAACGTGACGTGCGATACTTTGACCTGACATTTATAGACAACTTGATGTGCCACGGACAATCAGATGCGCCACGCTTGATTGTTGCTTACCATTTCAAACGATACATTGACCTGACAGTTGAAGTCAACTTGCACGTGCCATATTATATAATTAGATGCACCACGCATGATCAGTTGCTGATGACCATTTAAAAACGATACATTGACTTGACAGCTGAAGTCAACTTGCACGTGTCATGTACAATAAGATGCGCCACGCATTACTGTTGTTTACTGTTTCAAACTTTACAATTCAGTTGGAACGATTGAAAATTCAGCACAGCGTTGAAGTTCATCCCGTCTTCGGTGAAGAAGTTTTTCTATAAATAAAATGTGAATAGTTTAAAACTAGCCGTCTAGAGGAATTTCTTTCCGCTCTACAGTCTCCGTCTCCTGAATGAGTCTCTCTGTGGCGTCATTTCAGCTGATGACTGTCGGAATGAAGTGGGAGTGTTTCCGGCGCACACGTCACACGTCCCCACAAACGCTTTGGAATTCATGTGGGAGAAAAAGGTCCGTTAACAACTTATATTTGGGTTTAGTACGCCGAGTATAACATTCATTGCGCTCTCACGTTTCCTCAGTGAGTTTGTACCAAAGCATACATATACTGCCATTCGGTAAGTATCCTCAGTATCGTTTTAAATCGGGTAATTCAGTGGTGCCTATTCAGTTATGATACAAAAGTGTTTACTGACTTGGAGCTTGGTCATTGCACGGTTATTTGACATGCAAACATTCGCTGTGTCGTTGTTTCCGGTAATTATTGATCTTGTCCAATAAACCAATGCCAGCGGAACAGCACACACAGGATGGACAGATTGAGGAATGTTGTTCTGCGAGAAAAAGCAGGTTGCGTGGAGAAAGGGTTTGTACCGTCAAATACTCGTATTGACATTGTCGAGACTCGAACTGACCTGCGGCTCTCAGATCATTTTCCATTAGTGTTCAACGGTCAGGCAAGTCAGGGCTTGATACCCATGGGAACAATATAATAGTCCTGGCCGACTGTATAAAACATTATTCTTTACTGAATATTGTCAAGTGTGGCACAGAAATGATAAGACACAAAACTTGTGACCGCTGTTACCGTTTCTCGTTTTGCACGCGAATATGCGCGAAGGTGCGCGATTTCAGAGTGAGTTTGGCTCCGCGTCCCACGTCATGATGTGGGCTGTTTTCCACACTGAGACGCGGCAATGCCGAGCTAACGTCGTCCTGCAGCCAGCTGTAAGCGGCATCATGGGCATGGCGCTAGGATATATATATATATGTTTAGGTGACAAATACCCCTGTTATTACCAAATGATCAATCTGGTGCATCTGAGCCATCAGTTTTCATCCAAAATTTCTGGGAAATGTGTGGACTGAGACGATGCAAAGGCCGGGGACACTTTCCTGACCGCTCCGGCCGGCTTTACAAAAATGATATGTCCGCCTTTGTCAGAAGTAATCGGACAGCTGGAAAGTGAATCGACCTGTGACCGACGTCCAATGACTGGCAATGAGGAAATGAAACCCCGGTAACGAAACTCTCTAGTTTGATATCCGTATTCACCTCTCCTTTCGAATTTTTGTTTTGCCGGTCTGCCGGATATTTGGCCGGCCGGTGTCGGTTGATAAAGCCGGAAGTCGCAAATGACTGACAAAACCGAAGCCTGAAATTAGAAACGTCAGATGACCACAGTGGGCCTGGCATCGCTGTAGGGTATCGACTTTAACTGAAACGTTTAAAGCAGCATAGCGGCAACGGGAAAAGGTCGTCCCGCAGTTTGGCTAGTCATTCAAGTTGCGCCTTACCCTGTCCCTTGCAATGCCGCCGGCCTCTCACTGACGACTGGATTCAGTTTTGCCAAAGTTCTGGACCTCAGTTCTACGTCCACTCTTATCTGCGCACGTCAGCTGGTAATCATATTACTGGGTTTTACTGACTGATTTCTCAGTCATGGCACTGCCAGCACGATTTCAGTCAGTATACGCCTATCCGGCCGTCGGTGACAGTTTTTCTTTCCCGCTTCAGTGCGCGCGCGTCAGTGTCAGTGTGTGTGTGTGTGTGTGTGTCAGTGTGCACGGTGTGTGTGTGTGTGTGTGTGTGTGTGTGTGTGTGTGTGTGTGTGCACGGTGTGTGTGTGTGTGTGTGTGTGTGTGTGTGTGTGCACGGTGTGTGTGTGTGTGTGTGTGTGTGTGTGTGTGTGTGTGTGCCACGGTGTGTGTGTGTGTGTGTGTGTGTTGTCAAGTTCAGTGCTGCTGTCATTTCAAGTTTGTCTCCGGCCCGGCGTCCGCCGTCGGCTTCAGTTCCACCACGTCAGGCAGTACTGACTCCCGCGTCAGTACTGACACGTTGTACTCAGTAGTAGCCTACCCGGAGCCTGCCCAGTCGGTGGACGGATCGAGCGCGGCCACGTACTAGACGGACTCTAATCGTGAGACCGGTGTGGCAGTGTTATGTGATGAAAGTAGTACAAAAAGCCCAGTCATTGAATCATTGAGTCATTGAATCAAGTGAATAGCTCTATTTCATGCAGTGCGTGTCGGGCGGGTTGGGCGGCCTGTATTCACTCAGTGCCGGCTGACTGAGTGTCCGGGGACAATGGACTAATTAGTACAGGGCCTCTTCTGTCCGCTCAGTCTGTATCAGTCATGATCACCGTGTACGTCAGTTGTATGTTTACTGCTAGCACACACACACACACACACACACACACACTGACTCCGGCAGAGACCGAGTCTGTAACACTGTTCAGTTTTGCATCTGACTCGGAAGCGCCTCTCATTCGTGTCCTTGACTTCTCGGACAGAAAACACACATGGCAGGCGGTGCACTGACATGCTGACCTGATTATGTTTGCTCTGTCGTTCCTTCTCAGTCGGCGGTGAAAGTTGAGCCCTGCCGTGGCGAAGTGGTTTGGCACTTGGGGCTCCGTAGCAAACTTCACCCACACATCTCTAGTACACACTGCTGCGTTATTTCACACCCCATTAATTAGTGTTCTACGTGTATTAGGTTACACGTACGTCGGCCGGATCCAGGAAAAACCATTGCGGAGTTCACTAGCCAATGGCTGGCCGGGGTAGACAATAAAGCTGTTTATTTGGTTCAGTCGAAGCAGTCAGACAGTGAGGCTGAACCGGACTGGCCTGAAGCGGTTTAGGCCCAAGCTGAACTTGACAGGTAAAGTAGAATTTTGCTTCGTCTGCCCGGCAATCCGAGCGCCACGCGGCCGGTCTGAGAACCGTAACAACTGTAATTGTCAGTGGTCATTGAATACTATTCATGCAACTTGATTTACCGGCAGTTTTTTTTTTTTTTTTTTTAGCCTCAGTTGCATGCATGGATGCATCAGACTCAAGTTTGATTTTTTTTCTTTTCTCCTTTTACATTTTTTTTTTTATGGTCATGCATCCATTCTTCATTGGCTCTTTTTTTTTTCTTTTCCAAAGCAGTAATTATAATTCGTGTTGTATATTTTCTTCTATTACAATAAAATGTATTGTGTTCAAATCGGCCGTATACATTATACTCATATAAACTCAGATGCTTAATTAAATTATATGACATTTGTTAATCTTCTAATGTGTGTGTGTGTGTGTGTGTGTGTGTGTGTGTGTGTGTGTGTGTACATGTGTGTGTGCACGTGTGCGTGTAGTATGAGTGTCTGGTGTGTGTGAGAGTGTGTGTGAGTGTATAAGAGAGAGAGAGAGAGAGAGAGAGAGAGAGAGAGAGAGAGAACAATTTAACAATACAGACTACGTAAACGTAACTCTGATTCAAGCATACAGACAATATCCACCGGTGTGCCGTACTTGAACTTACTTATGCACATTTTAGCAACTAAAAGTACATGATTTATATACAAGGTTTCTGTAGCCTCTAAAGTGTTATTTTGTACCCAGGTAAGGCTTGATCAACAGAGATTCCCATCGTTTGTTGACATTTCTCAGAGCATATACATTCAACACGGTTCCAGATACGTGATATCTTTGTGCAGTGGTAAAAGAAATGTTCAGCATAATCTATTTGGTTATTACAAAAACTACAGTATCACGCGGTTAGAACCATGGGTTTGGGTGGGTGTTTGCGAGTTTAACGTCCTTTTCCACCACGTATGGGTCAGTGACTGAAGGGGCAACGAGAAAAAGACCAGCAAACACTAACAACTCAGAGCAGCCTTGTTTTGATCTCTCGTAAATTCCGATGTGAAACGTTGCGCTTCTAAGGCCCGCTGCAAATGCAAATCAATCAAATTCAATCAAGTCAACTTCGAATTCGTCATAGTTGTACCATTTAGTGCTAATGCCAGTTTCTTCAAGTTTGTTCCGCATTCCAGACTTTGAGTGAAATACCAGTTTCCCCACGTTCCCAACATACATGCCAAAAGAGAGAAACGACAACGCATCTGTGTGTGCCGAACGTAAACCGTTATGACTGAAAACTGACACTAGTCTTTCAGCGTCAGTGTAAATTGATAATCTCAGGCTCGTGATCATTGTAAACAAACACTCGCCTTTCACTCTGCTTAGCGTACGGCCTGAAATCCTGTTCAAAACATCCGGGTTACGATTACCCATTCATACGCGGCCACTCCTTATCCAGTCGTAACGCAATCGAGCCTTAGACTGACAAGTTCAGAGCCGACATCGCAAGCAGTGCGTGACGGTGTACAGTAAAGCGGTTAGAACTGACAAACTTAGTCGTTCAAGATCTTCCGTTTTCAGTGTTGTGTTGCTGCCGGTGCTGGAAAAACCAGGCGGTATATTTATGGACTCAGTTCTCATAGAAAGTGTCAGTTCTGTGTGAAAGAACATCAGTCAGTGTCGGGATTGCCAGTCAGTGGAGCGTAACATCATCCTGGTAATCGTGCCGTGTGCGATTAGTGGTTTAATTTTCAAGGCCGCGGAACTTGATGACGTTTCAGTATTGACTTTCAGTTCCACACGGGACTCCCGACTCACTGAATCAGGAGCAGGCGCAAACTGCACGCGCCCATTTCGCCTCTCATCTCACCTCTGCCACAGTTGATAATCACTACGGGCAAGTAGGTCGATCCGTCTCCCATCAGTGCACTGCGAGCGTGGCTCGTGGGCAGCCTGAACCTATATCCGCCGCGCGAAACACGCGAAGCAACCGAACTGGAACCGAAGCACTACGTCAACAATTGATCATATCCACAAAGTAGTTCCCGGGAAACGTGAGCCTAGTCTGATTATCGTCGGTTTAGTTGTACATCTTTAGCGTGTTGTTAACAGATTTCATATCAGCTTAGATATCTGTATTGCCGAAGACATGGAAAAGGACGCCGGGAGATAAATGGCTCTTTTCCGTCAATCTTCCAGCTGTGGCTGAGTCTAGGTGATGGTGACGTCACAGTCGAAGCAAGCTGTGTGTAGCACACAACCTAGTAAGCTTATAATTTTGTCTTCTCCAAGAGAACGTTTCACGGTGAACTGTTACTGGTGTAACTTACGGCGAGTACGGGCGGGCGGTCAGTGGATACAATGCTGATACGTCAGTGATCAGCAGTAGAGTACCACCCCTAGTCTTGACATTCTTGATGATTGTGCAGTGATAAGTCTGAAACTATGTCCAATGACTTCAAATGCAATTTAATTACAGAAGTTCTTTTGTTTGAAGACCGTGCACGTGCATATGACCGACCAACTTGTGTATTTCAGGGTACGCCAGCACGATTAAACTGCACCTGACATAGTGACGATGATGTCCCGGATTTTAAAACCATGCTGCATGGTTTATCTTTCAACATGCCTGTGTGGTCTTCTACTTGTTTTCGACCCGTGTACTGGAGTTCCATCGGCTCGTTTGAAGCGTGAGGCAGGCAATGTGTCTTCCACATCACCCTCTCCAACCCTGACAACCAGCACTTCGGCTGACAGTCTCAGTCCGGCTGACACAGGCGATGCAGACTATTATGACGCAGATTATCAGGATGGCCTTGCTCTTCAAGATATGTTGGGTGATATTTATGACGATTCCAATGACACTGTGACCCTACCAACGAGCATGCCCACCGTGACGATTGACAACAATCAACAGGTTGGCGACACCACACTAAGGCCGTACGATGAGCGCCTTTGCTTTCATCCACTTGTGTGCATGCATGGGTTCTGCAACAAAACTGTGGTTGGCGAAGAGGAGTGTGTCTGTGACGAGGGCTGGAAAGGGCGGCTCTGCAGTGATCACTGCACCTTGATCTGTGGTGTGAACGGTGACTGCAGGGTGGACGGCGTGGATGAACATCAGTACTGTGCGTGTACTTATCCCTGGCAGGGCCCCGCCTGTGACGAGCTCCCTCCTGAGGACCCCCCGCCTCCTGGTAAGTACTAAAGTACACTCGGCGTCAAACGTAACTGTGCACGGCACTGGCGGACACTGGTCGGTCCAACCGCAAACTCGTAAATCACACCTTTGAACTTTTGAAAGGCGCCGTAAACATGAAGCGTTTGTTTCATGTTGCCGGGTTCTGGTGTGCATTGCGAAGTCAGTTGTCAGTGGTTCGGGACGGCCGGGTATGCTGGGGGAAAAAAACCCAAAACGTAGTGCAGTTTCTGTGTAGAGAGTATTTAAATGGTTACTTTTGACGCTTAATTAGTCACAGTGTAGTATCAGTAACACGATATAATACGTTAGGGGTTGCAGTCGCAAACCATTTCGGCGTTCAAATTTCATAGAGCAAAAGAATTGTGTCAGTGTGTGCCGTGTGTGTGCCGTGTGTGTGTGTGCCGTGTGTGTGTGTGTGTGCCGTGTGTGTGTGCCGTGTGTGTGTGCGTGTGCCGTGTGTCGCAGTGTGTGTGTGTGTGTGTGCCGTGTGTTTGTGTGTGCCGTGTGTGTGTGTGTGTGTGTGTGTGTGTGTGTGTGTGTGTGTGTGTGTGTGTGTGTGAACCGGCAGTGTTTGACTGTACATCCCCCTAACCCTGGCGAGTCTTCCTCAACTGGTTTTAAGTGTGAGCAAAGACTATACACGCAAGGCGTTTAGAGCTTCAAGTGTCCAAGGATCGCCAGCGTCAGAACGAAAATTCAGCGTGAGCGTATGATGTGTGTGTGTGTGTGTGTGTGTGTGTGTGTGTGTGTGTGTGTGTGTGTGTGTGTGTGTGTGTGTGTGTGTGTGTGTGTACGTGTGCGCGCGCGCGCGCGTGTATTGTTAGTGCTGTTCAGTGTTTTTGGTTTGATTTTCATATATTTCTGATGAGCATCTGGCCATTTAGCCACGCTCGGGTCATCTGACATTCAGTTTGTTGTTACATCTGCATGTTACTGATCATGACGACAGAATAGATCATAATTCAATTGACTTTGCAGACCAAAGCTGGGTCTACTGGCTGGGCGGGGGACTGGGGGTGGGGCTGTTGCTGTTGGTAACGGGCGGCGTGTTGATGATGGTGTGTCTGTGGAAGAAGCGCTTCATTGTCGTCATGAAGATCGTCCACTACTTCCAGCCTTACGAGGACGAGGGTGGGTGTTGCCTGGCTTTTCTGTTCCATACAAATACCGTGCAGTGTCTGATTCATTTCTCTCTTTTTGAGATTTGTCAAAGTCAGCGTCTCAATCTTCTTCATCGTAAGTTCTGCAATAGTTCCTGTGACACCCCTACCACTAATATGACCTTCTAACGGAAAATCTAACGGTCAGATCAGGATGAGTGAGTGAGTGAGTGAGTTTTTATTGCTTAGATTGCTTAAAGCCGCGCGAGCCAAAGGACTAATTCGCGGCTCAGCATGACTGCACTTCTTGCAAAAACCAAAACGTAACATTGAACAAAAGATGCAAACTGCTCTACGGGGCAGTATAAACCTTTGACACGCAGGAGACGTTGCACCTTCATGCTTATTTATCGAACTCCGGATTACAAAAAAAAAGCGTGGAAAACAAACATCAATGAGAACTAGGTAAAAAAAAAAAAAAAAACACACAAAACAAACATGTATAGCAAAACGGTCAGATCAACTCCAAATTTGGAGTCAGAGAAAATCAGAAGCTGCTCTACAATCCGTTAAAACCGTTTCTCTGCAACTATTACAGTCTTTGCAGTTCTAAGTCTTAGTCATATTGAAACACCCCTCGAACATGTCAATATAATTATATACAATTTGTCAATCCGGTATAGTGTAATAATGAGTGTAATAATGTAGTAGTGTAATAATGTAACAGTGTAATAATGTAATAGTGTAATAATGTAGTAGTGTAATAATGTAATCAGTGTAATAATGAGTGTAATAATGTAACAGTGTAATAATGTAATAGTGTAATAATGAGTGTAATAATGTAACAGTGTAATAATGTAATAGTGTAATAATGTAACAGTGTAATAATGTAACAGTGTAATAATGTAATAGTGTAATAATGTAACAGTGTAATAATGTAACAGTGTAATAATGTAATAGTGTAATAATGAGTGTAATAATGTAATAGTGTAATAATGTAACAGTGTAATAATGTAACAGTGTAATAATGTAACAGTGTAATAATGTAACAGTGTAATAATGTAATAGTGTAATAATGAGTGTAATAATGTAACAGTGTAATAATGTAATAGCTAGTGTAATAATGAGTGTAATAATGTAACAGTGTAATAATGAGTGTAATAATGTAACAGTGTAATAATGTAACAGTGTAATAATGTAACAGTGTAATAATGTAATAGTGTAATAATGTAACAGTGTAATAATGTAACAGTGTAATAATGTAATAGTGTAATAATGTAACAGTGTAATAATGTAACAGTGTAATAATGTAATAGTGTAATAATGAGTCTGCTGAACAAACGTGGTATGTCTCTGCTGCAATCGCTACTTGGTTTTTTTATTTATTTTAAGTAATAGTAGTATAATTATTACATTTTGTTCAGTGTATAAGTCACGTTAAAAGTCAAAAAATGAAGAAGATACAAACCAAGAAATTATATATATGCCCAGTAGTTTTGGCCATAGACGTTTGGCGAGAGCTTCACTGCTGTAGGTACAGTTGACGTCATCACTTTACGTATAATGAGAATAATTTAGAACCCGGGTGGCACATTTACGATCAGTTGCATGCCAGAAATTGATAATACGTGACAGGTGTGTGCCAAGCAAGTTAATCAAATTGGATTTTTTTTCTGTGTTGGCATAATTCAGACGGGAAGCTGTTTGATGCCTTTGTGTCGTACCGTTCCTGTACGGAGGACATGAAGTTTGTGTATGAGGCGCTACGTCACAAGCTGGAAGACGAGATGAACTTTCACCTCTGTCTGCACGAGCGAGACTTCATACCGGGAGAACGTGAGTTGTAGACCCCCGCCGCTACATCCTCCATTGTCAGTATTGTCAAGATGACGCTTTGGCAGTGTATCTTCTTCCCTACACTCAGAGATCGCCTTTCATTTATCCTCCAACAACCGTATACAGTGTTAATGTGTTCAGTTACATACTGTTACATACTTCAATTACAAGGATTTCACCGTTTGCCGAAATGGATACGTAATGGAATATAAGCGTTGTTCAAAGTATATTTGACGAATGTTGTGTTTTCTTGTCGCAGCCATAGCTAACAACATCCTGTGGGCCACCGAAAACAGCAGACGGACAATTCTGGTTCTCTCCCCTCGGTACCTTGAGAGTGACTGGGCTAGGTACGGTATTCTTCGTTTAAAACCAGTCTCTTCAAAAATCTCTAAGCCAGCAAATAACCGATAATGATAAAAAAGCAGATACCATATATGTGTGTGTGTGTGTGTGTGTGTGTGTGTGTGTGTGTGTGTGTGTGTGTGTGTGTGTGTGTGTGTGTGTGTGTGTGTGTGTGAGTGTGTGTGTTCCACTTTTAAGTATCTTTGAACGTTGATTTTTTGTTGTTGTTTAAAACGGCAAGTTTGAAAACTGGTCACAAGACCAAAACTTCCATCGTTTTCAAATAAAATTAGTTCAATTTCAACTTCAATTCTGTGTGTGTGTGTGTGTGTGTGTGTGTGTGTGTGTGTGTGTGTGTGTGTGTGTGTGTGTATGAGAGAGAGAGAGAGAGAGAGAGAGAGAGAGTGTGTGTGTGTGTGTGTGTGTGTGTGTGTGTGTGTGTGTGTGTGTGTGTGTGTGTGTGTGTGTGTGTGTGAGAGAGAGAGAGAGAGAGAGAGAGAGAGAGAGAGAGAGTTTACTAGGCCATGAGCACTTGCACTTCTAAACTATGTAAAATAGCCGTGGTGTACTGTGTAACAACAACAACCATTTAAAAATGTTTCAGGATGGAGTATCAGCAGGCTCAGTACGAATTACTCCAGCGGAAGCAGCGCATCATTCCCATCATGCTGGAGGACATCAGCGACTTCCAGGACAAAATGGATCCCAACCTGGCCTGTATCTTGCGCACTGTCACCTACCTAGAGCATCCTGGCAACGACGCGGAGGACCGGCATATGGAGAAGTTCTGGAAACGCCTCGAGTTGTCCATGCCAAAGAAGAAATGCACAACATCCCCGGACGCATCTGCAGCCGCTGTCAGTACTATCGGCACAGCAGATGTCGTTCTGGAAGACCCACCGCTCAACGACCTGACGAAGTTCCGAGGGCAGATTCCAGCAGAGACACCCCCACCAGCACCAACACCGACAACGACAACGACAACCGTGCCAATACACCGTGGTGAGGCCAACAAGGGCGTGTCCGGAAAGCCGGATCGTGGACTTGACAGGTTTGTCTTCGGAAAGTTCAACACAGGCACGCCGGATGTGTGTCTTCTGGCTGTTCGCCCGATAGACGATAAGTCGCTATTTCAACAGAAAGATTTAAGACGTGGTTGAACAGCGCATCAACACAGAAGTGCAACGTCGGCAAGAACACGCGAATGCTCTGACGTCGGTCCTTGACGCCTAGACCCCCGGCACACGCTGCGAGTCTGCCGAGCCTTTGCACGCGGGTCGAACGGCTTTTCTGTTCACACGCTACCAGACGCGAGTGGACTGAGCCTTCAGCCCGGCGCTGGACAATACACAAAGAGCGAGAGCGCACGTTCAGCACCGATTGACTGGCATTGCGAGCAGGAAATAGGACCGTGTTCGATTTACTGGCTAGCCGACGGCGTCGCGCTTCAGCCACCCTGGCGAGCCGATTTGATTGGCTGGGAGTGCGTTTTACCTCTGGCAGGTGTGCAAAATTGCCACGTCTGACCAGCCTCTTAGAACACCTCCCTGTCTCAAACCCCCGAACGTCCCCCACCCCCACCAGCGTCCATCCTCCCCACCACCCGCGCCCCCTCCTCCAGAATCCAGTTTCTGTTCTAATTCTGTTCACAGACACAGACCTGCGGGTGGTTTCCTGCTAAAGCTTACTCGTTTGCTGTTCGATCTGTACATAGATGGAAAATGTGAAAATACAATACAATACAATACAATACAATACAATACAATAAATCTTTATTATCCCCTTCGGGGGAAATTATGGTGTGGGGATCATAAAAACATAGTACAAGATAGTACATTAAAATCACTCAAACAAATAAATATACAGCTTAAAATATCACATCATATCCTAAATATCACATCATTGCTATGCCATCACAGCCTTAAAACACACACACACACGTTAAAGAACAAGTGTGTGTGTGTGAGAGAGAGAGAATACAAAATACTTTACGTCGTATTGACGGACATTTAAAATTAATGTTGCCCTTTTCACTATCTCCAGTTTGTTCTGGTCAGCAGAAAGTGTCTGTCATTTCTTTCACTAGATTACAACATTAAATTATTTTCGTTCAAATACTTACGTGTGCACAAATAATAATCTCTGCCATTTATGTACTTGCATGAGTATGCATAGATGTATACTGATAAATGTTGCATTTTATTCAATGCTTACGGCGGATTATTTTTTAAAATTTATAGGTGTAGGTTGCAATCTCAGCGGATCCCAAACATCACTGCTGTAAGTAAATAATGAAACATAGATTTACATAATATACATAATAGTTGTAACCTCCAACTTTTAAAAAAAGTGGCTGTCATATACTTGTTTTTTTGTTTTGTTTTTAAGTGTGACAGTATTCTGCAACAGCACTGTGCACTACGTCTGTTAGTATCTGTTGTTTCAATTGTTTGTTTGTTTTTTAAACGCAGCATTCACAACATCCCTTACCTCTTCTCTCCCTCTGTCTTCTCTACATGCATTGTGTGAACGTGATCTTCAGTCATGCAAGTACCATATACAGTAAATCGATACAGTCATGTATTTACATTATGTAATATTGAACATGGGAAGTAACTGCGTCGGTCAAAATTCACCCTTAATTCAGTTGCCTTCCATTGTTGAGACGTGTGCCTGGGGTGTCCGTTGCGATTGTATTATTAATACTGTTGTGTGTGTGTGTTTGTGAACGCAAAATTAGGTGATGCCTACAGGTGTAACATCTGATAGATACAAAGCTGATCCTGCACCAGCAGACTGGTACGTCTCTTGTGTTGGTACAGTGTCTGAATGAAACGGGAACAATGCGGTTAAGTGAAGCAGTCATAAATTAGATATACACTGTAGATATATAGACAACACAAGGAGGAACCATAAAAAGGAAAACGCAACCACTGAAAGAAGTTTCATTGATCGGTGGGTGGGGTGGGCCTGCGTGCCTGCCTGTGTGTGTGTGTGTGTGTGTGTGTGTGTGTGTGTGTGTAGGGGAGGGGAAGTGGAGATAAACAGGGCATGAATATTAAAAAGCTATCAGTATCTGCACACTCAAAGGTGAAGTAATCTGCAGCCCAGATAACGTGTCCCAACAGAGAGCATATAGCGTTCCTTCGCTTTACATTTCAGTCCAAGCAGCGAAAATTCCAAGTCCTTGTCACAGACTCCCTAGTATCCTGCCAAAATGATGGAATATGAGGCTAGGTCAGTAGGTGTACTGCACAGTGACAAACCACACAGTCGCAGGCGGTGTACTGCACACAAACCACACAGTCGCAGGCCGAGTGTCTGAGTGTAGATTGTACATTGGCTCCCTTCAAATGACGACACCAGTAAGAAGAGGCATGGTGCACAGTCCTTCAAGAATGCAGCGCCGAAACTGTGGAACTCGCTACCCTGAGACAGTGAAGGAGGCAGTCAGCATTACCGCATTTCGGAAACGCCTGAAGACTCATCTCTTCAGTGCCTCAGTCACGCCAGTAATCATCTGCAGCTCTCTCTCTCTCTCTCTCTCTCTCTTTCTTTTTCCTTTCAAAACCTCCCCCTAAGCGCCGTGAGCACTCAGTGAGGGTGGAGCCGTGCGCTATATCAAGTCTCCATCATCATCATCATCAACAAAGTGTTTTCTAGACACATGTTAAACCATACACACCGCGTAAGTGTCTGACACATAATGGTATCGTCAGATGCGAGCGCATTAAAATCTAAGAATATTGGACACTATGTACACATTTTGTTGGCCGGAAAGGGTAATTTCCGGGTGTGTGAGCACGTTGTTGATATTTGTGGAAACAGTTTATCTACGCCACTAAGCACATGCATCAATCAGAAAAAATATAGCCGACATAGACCAGCTGAATATGACACACGCAAGGCATCTTGAAAAAGACCATGTCGAAAGTAGAATGTTCATTGTGGAGCAGAGCCGTGTCATAATCTGCTGTATCAGGCGACTGACTGTCGATACTAGTGACGGAAGTATAGCGTTACAGTCTGGTAACATTTCAGTTCGCTTCTTGATGCCATCCACTTCGACCACAAGCCGCATGAACAATGGACTTAGTGTAAGTGAGCCTGATGTTTAACGTGTATATTTCCACTGACCACATGAGACTGGCAGTATCTGTTCAGCGACAGCAGCAGAACTGAAACACCGAGAACACCGACAGTGGTTTAACGTCAGTTTCCACGATATGCTTAGGTGTGCTTAAACCAAAGGAAGAGAGAAAGTAAAAAACAAACAAACAAACCGACACAAACACGGTTTTGCCTCCGAGATTACTCCCCTGTCGATATTTCAGAGTCCTTTTCACAAATACACGAAATACACAAATACATGACAACCGATCGAGACTCTTTGTAAACCATCTGTGGCCAGAACACACGGCCTGTGCAGAGTGAGAGGCCCGGTATCCAGGTAACGGACAAACAGACAGCCGTCATTGTGATCCAGCACGTGCACCTTGTTGTCTTCCTCCACTGCCACAAGCAGCATCTCACGACCCTCCACCTTACAAAAGCATGCGTCACTTAGGTACAGTTTCTTTCCGGCTGGCGAGTAGGTTGCAACACGTCGCTTGCGTTTCTCACTGGGAACGATTTTGTACACGCTCACCTGACACCAATTCATAAAGACGAGGTCAGTCCCACTCTGGGAGATGTCTTTAAGACATCCTTCATTGAGATACTCTGACGGCTTTACCAACACTTCCTCCAGCTTCATCTCAACTGGTTTCGAGTTAAAACTGATACAACTAATGCCCATGTACAAGGCCACGGTGGACTTTCGAGTTAGCGACGCTACTATCTGTTTTCCTGAACCACTGAGGTAGTCTTTTACTTGTTTCGAAAAACTTCATATTCCTTGAACGTCCTAGTTCCGAATTCGGGCGGATCCAATGCAGCATTTTATTTTTATCAGATCAGTGCACTAGAAACTATGCGTGCAGCAGCAGACGTCAGTCCGCAACGACCCCGTTAAAAGTCGAGTTATTTTTAGACAGGCTGGGCCCGAATGCAGAACTCGAGGTTAATATAACTCACGGCTACGGGCCTAACCCAGACTAGGCGGAAAAAATGAATAAAAACTGAAAGGAAGCGAAGAAAGAAAGACAAAAATCCTTCTATAACGGCTTAGGCACCATGGTGGGAGTTTCCTGATTTAAAAAAACAAACAAACAAACAAACAAACAAACAAACAAACAAACAAAACTTTAACCCTAGAGCTAGTTTAGTTCGAGGTTAGAGTCTAACCCGGGGCTAAACTCCCTAACCCTGATTTTTACATGCGGGCCCAGGGCTTTCCGCAGTTGGTCTACTTTCGGTTTTCAGACGGAGATGAAACGGTTTACGGCCCTTAAACAACTATTTACCGAGGAGTAGCTAGGAGACCTGTACAGTCTCTTTAGCAGAGAGCATAAGGCTGCTCAGGATATCTTTCTGAAGACTACAGTCATGTACACATGTAAAACTGAATGCGTAACACAACCTCAGTGGATTCTTATCATTTGCAGACGGATCTGACCTCAGCTGATAATGTCCCTTCAGTTTCAAGTCCTACAGTGGTGTTTTTTTCAGGTCGAGAGTCCTGTTTGGTGAAGTCAGGCAGGTTGCCTCGACACAGTCAGACTAGCAACATGGATGTCTTTACTTTCGGCCTACTTATCATCACCTTGTGTTTCCGTTCAGGTAGTATGCCTGAGAATGCAAGCAAGCAAACAAACAGACAAACAAAAACTTTCCCGCCCACTGAATCTTTGATATCAGTAAGTCATTTATACCATAACTGAAATATTTCATTTGATTCTTTCAAGTCATTCTGTTCCATCTACACCACTGACAACTTCACATGATTGCACGCCATCAGTGACACCTCTCAGTTGTCAGTGTCATGAGGCAGGCGGCAGTTATGTGTGATCCAGTAACGTTATTTCCTCACAGGAGAAAGTGCTTCTGTCTGTGGATCATGTGTCAGTCCTGGAGCAGCGGTGTCCAGCGGGTAATGAATGTAGTAATGTTTTGGGGTGTTGTTGTTGTTGTTGTTGCTGTTGTTGTTGACTTGTTGTCACTCGTTGTTTGCCGGCGTTAGTCGGTGTCCTCTCAGTGACTGCTGACTAAATGTGAGATGTTAATAACTGATGAGCCAACAAAGAAATATGTACGCACTTCATTTAAGCCATGGGAACTGACATAAAAGCAACTGACGGATGTGGACTTCTCCGTCCACAGCTTTTACGTCAGTGGTCACTGAGCGGTTGTGCGATTGTTAGTGATCAAACCAAACAGTAGCGCGGGCCCGGTGTGTGTGTGTGTGTGTGTGTGTGTGTGTGTGTGTGTGTGTGTGTGTGTGTGTGTGTGTGTGTGTGTGTGTGTGTGTGTGTGTGTGTGTGTGTGTGTGTGCAGTTTTGTTGTTGTTGTTTTACAATCAGTACTTCAGTGTACGTTTACACTGACACAATGACAGTTAACACTAGAACATAGTCTGAAGACTATTATCCTCCTACATAAAATGTTTGAGGATAACAAACCAATGCGTCAGACAGGGCCGGGGTTTAGTAAACATTATTTTTCAGTGCTGGGAAGTGCTAGAGTATCTCCACACGACGATCTCCATTTCAGCCTCAGTACGACTTACTTCAGATAGGGTGCGGTACAGGTAGGCGGGTGGGTGTTTGAGGTGGGTGTTTGCCGCCACATCTGGGTGATACCAAAGACGTGGCAACGAGGAAAAGACCAGCACAAATATTTGGCTCCAGCGGCCGGGATTCGAACTCACGACCCGAGCATTGAAAGTCGAACGCCGCTCTACGGGCCGAATATCCCGGCCCCCAAATTATACGGTAGCTCTGGTCATGGTTGTAAAGGGTATTTGTAGGGTAGCTACATTAACACCTATCATTAACACGTCTAACCTAGATACTCCGTGAGGACGTACAATGAGTCGGTGGAACATATCGAGAACCCACACCGCGGATTTCTACACCAGTCTGGTACTCACGCTTCCCATGTTGTGCCGCTGACTGTGAGTATATCGCGAGAATTTACTAGCAATTTTTATAAGAGACGTTGTTAGGTTTATTATTGTCAGTGTTCGGAAATTAGGCTGAAATGTAGGCTAAAAAGACTCTGACGGTTATATAATACGCAGAAAACAAGATCATCAGAGCCCGCATGTAAAAGTCGGGGTTAGGGGGTTTAGCCCCGGGTTAGAGTCTAACCTCGAACTAAACTAGCTCTAGGGTTAAATTTTCTAGGTTTTTGGTTGTTTGTTTGTTTGTTTGTTTGTTTTTTGTTTTAAATCTGGAAGCGGGTCCATTTCAGTAAGGTGCCTATGCCGTTATAGAAGGATTTTTGTCTTTCTTTCTTCACTTCCTGTTTTATTTAATTTTGTTTTGGGGTTTCTTTTGTCCTAGTCTGGGTTAGGCCTGTAGCCGTGGGTTAAATTAACCTCGAGTTTTACATACGGGCCCGGTTTTCTGTAGCTAGCAGTCAAGTGTTAAACTGAAGGGAGAGGTAAATGAACAACCATTTGAACTACGTATCTGGGTATGAGGGTATGCTATAACTTTGCACGTAACACACATGTGGTTTACTGAGCAAACTTGCAAAGGAGAACACTTACAACCTCAGCAGACTCAGCTGTCATGGATGAGAAAAAGAAAATGTAGTTGAGATAAAAACGCTAGCAGTGGGCAGGGTGTGTTGCTGGCGCAAAACATTGTTCAAATTTTTCTCCAGAAATAATCATGTCTTTTTATTGTCTTTTTTCAAGGTTACATACAAATTATGCTCATGTATTGATAGCTATGTTGTTTATCCGTTTTTTTCCGTGAACGTGATCTTTCTCCCGGGGTTATAGAGACAACAACTGCAGCGATATCGACAAAACAGCGGTCTGACAATGATCCGACGGAACTTTGTTCTGGACACGTTCCGCAACTCAAGGATTTCTGACGAGTTTCTTGACGTCATACGCCATGACCTTGACCTTGTAGACAGTGCCAGTTTCACGGTGGTTCTTCACTTCAGCTACACCGATATTCCGGTAAGTGTTCAGTAGTAGTTAGAACTATCTTGAGCCTTACTCTTACATTTTGTATTGATCCATTGTGTTGTTTCTAGTCTGTTGCTGCTGAAGGGGTTCCCTGTGTTTCCTTTCTGGACTAATTACATGAGTAACACTTGTGTCGTTTGCAGCACTGAAACCCTTAGAAAATGCACTGACATCCATTAATGTCGAGGAGGAATAAAATGTTCATGTGTGCGGAAAATACAAGACAAGAATAAATTATCTTGCATCAAGGTTTGTGTCTTGTCAATCACTTGAAAACACACTTACCTGGCAAAATGCAGCAAGGAACAAGGGGGACAGTTTTGCTACGTCTATGTTCATCACGAAGGTGTTTTGAAAGCGATGGAACTGATGGAGGTCTGTGCAAATTTTGCGCACGGATTTGAGTCTTGTTAAAAGGATCCAGACCTCCGTCAGAATGTAGGAAACTGTCAGACTTTAATATAGTGTACACGTGACATTGATATTACATTATGGATTTGGGTTTCACGTAGAGACACGAGCCTCCGTACGGTGACGCCAGTAAGGACATCGTCCTGCAGCACATCCAGCAACTGTCACCAATCTTTCACAAGTACGAGGCCATCATTACTGTGTTGGAGGCAGGATTCATCGGCACTTGGGGTCGGTTTTTACACAGTTGATTAATTAGGAAGTTTGAATTTAAGTGTGACAGCTGGGCGTGTCCTGTTGTTATGGACATGTTATGTTAGGACTCATACTTATGTGCTTTCTGGTTACATACATAGAACTACAAACTTCATGCATTGCTCTGGTTTCATCAGTTTTTTGTGGGTTTTTTTTAAGGCAATATGGGCGTGCAAATTTTTGCTTTGCATTAAATTTACAGTTTAGCGGCAGCGGACGTAAACGCCGATCAACGTCTTCAACGTTACATATGTGTTGTTGTTGTTGTTGTTTGTTTTGTTCCGATGACCCTCACTATACGCTGTGTGTGTGTGTGTGTGTGTGTGTGTGTGTGTGTGTGTGTGTGTGCGGTGCGGTGCGGTGCGGTGCGTGCGTGCGTGCGTGCGTGCGTGTGTGTGTGTGTGTGTGTGTGTGTGTGTGTGTGTGTGTGTGTGTGTGTGTGTGTGTGTACAGGTGAGTGGCACAGCACGGATTATTTCGGCAACCCACAGCCTCACACTCCAGGCCACGAGCCGACTACACGACTGATGCCAGAAGCTCTAGCGGACCGTAAAGACGTTCTCCTTGCTCTCCTGCACGCTGCTCCTAAATCCATGTCAGTCAGTCCGTCAGTCAGTCCGGTGTCTCTTGTCTTCCTTCCCTCACACTGTCTTACCACCAATACTGACAACATCATTAGTGAGGATCACACCACAGTTGGTTGGACCGCATGTTCGAGTATTATGTTTCACTTATGAGTCCGTGTCTTCAGTTTTTGTCTGTTGGCGCATACTGTATAGCTAGAAAAGCGCTAGCAAAATGTATATTTTAAAAAAAAATGTACCTACTGCATCTTACATGCATAATGTCGGTATTTTTGTCAGTGCAGTCGTAATCGGGGAGCGGGGAGTAGCCGAATGGTAGAGCATTGGACTTTCAATGCTCGAGTTGTGAGTATGAATCCCGGCTGGGGCCAAATATTTGTGCTGGCCTTTTTCTCGTTGCCCCGTCTTTGATATCACAAATACGTGGTGGAAAAGGACGGATAACTCCTAAACACCTGCAATCGTAACCTCCTAAATGAAAGTTTTTCTTCTTCTTGGTTTAAAAAAAAAAAAACGCTAAAGAGTGCCATTCTAATGATGTACCGATAATAATTACACCTATCAGCCAGGTTGCCGTGCGTTACCCTGCGCAGAAGATGTACATGATGGGGAGTGAACCGGCCACACTTCAAGGTGTGCAGCGTGGTGACGACAACGCTAGGACAGGTGAGATAAACCTGAAACACCGAGGGAAACAGTTTTGTTCATCGTATAAACTCTGTAGCACTTACCCGATAATTTACTCCCCAAAATCGAACGTACGTAAATCATGAGCGTAAATCAGATCAACGTAGTAAACGACACGCAAAAGTTTTTCAATGAAGTCTAACAAACCAGACAAATATACACGCATACCACTGAGCTGTTACGAACGGACTAAATATGAACTATTCAGACTTCGGTCATGGGAATTTCTACGATTCTGCGTGCGTTTACGGTATAATTAGACATTTGGTTACAATACCTATCTTCCTTGGATTCTTCTCACGATGCAAAAAAAAAGGTCGATGGCTGCAAATTTTAATAGTATGGACCAACCTTAACATTTTTTACACCCCAAACATAAAATAAACCTTCGTAACAAAATGTTGTCTGTGAACTGTTTAAAACTTCTACATTTTAAAAACAAACCTTTTTGCAATGTACTCATTGCCAACCAAACTTTCACTACTTACGCTTTCTATGTTAAAAAATAGTAGTTCTAGCACTGGTACTGATCACAAGAAAAACAGTTAGACATTGATGCGCTTGAGTGATGCAGCCTTTTGTTTTGGCCATCTTTTATCGGCATTTTATCACATATTCGTTACTGACAGTCAGCGTCGCTGTTCTACTTTATGGTGTTTGTGACAAGTATTTTCATTGGCTGCTGTATTTGTGCAGCTAACCACAACGCGTGTTTCTTGGCCAATGATGGTGACGCTGGCACCTACAGAAACAAGAATTTGGAGTACCCGTATCTGGAACAGGACACTCGCTACACCAGCATGGGCGGAGAGACATGCAGAATAAGTGACAGTGACAGGTGACAGATTAAAACTGATTAGACATTGTCAACGTTATTACATGGAGAATTGATATAGATAGTGCTTTGATCAGGAATATATGGCATGCTGCAAGTTTTTTGAAGTATGATTTTTTAAAGTATACTCCAATGGTCAGTGATGGTTGATTGTCTTACGATAAAACGGCCGGTGATGGTTGATTGTTTTACAATAAAACGGCCAGTGATGGTTGATTTGTCTTACGACAAACGTCATAACCATGTTACTGTAAGGATCATCCATGTTTGACGTTTGGTGCTTTGAGTCAGCACTAGAAACGACAAACTGTTTCAAGTTGTAAAAAAATTTGAAGTGCGATAGCCATCCAGACGAGGCGTGGCCTGTTGGTGATGGCGATGTGTAGCGTGAATAGTGAAGGATGACCCTCAGTAACGCTGGTAGTCGTGACATTTCTCGCGCTAAAGACTGATAGTGTTGCCTGCCTGCTTGTAGCTGAAAGGCCGGGTCAATTTCTTTAGGCCAAAGGAAGAGAAATCAGTTCAGATTTCACTGGGGTTATTTCCTTTAAACAGTATCTGTAAAACACGATCGATTACCAGCAGAGACAGTGTACAGACAACAACTTTGGCTGTTAACCAGGGTAAGGGTTGTGACCTGTTCTCAGACACGAGTGTCCCACCGCGCTAAAGGAGCTGTCGATGTTTCACTGGGTCTACCTGAACGAGGCTTACAATAAAGACGTATACGCTGTGTGGAAACAACAAGGGTGTTACGAGAAGATCCACCGTCGTCTGGGCTACAGACTGGTCATCACAAAGGTGGGCGGGATGTTGCAGTTAAAGGTTTGCAAATCTCAACAGAAAGCCACAAACAGTGTGTTTTAAACAATTCTATCCGACTTTGCAAAATGCTCAGTGAACTCTGTCACAGTTACATAGTTTACAGCGTCCCTGAAGCCCGCTATAAAAGCCAAGGGCAGCCTGATTCCACAGCTGATCCAAAGGTGATGATCCAAAGGCAAAAGCACGGATGACAGAACAGACCGAGGCACTGAAAAACAACCCAGACCAGGCATCTGAGACCCAAGCAGAGATCCTCTGACGCTGCCCAAGCAAAGCAAAACAGCCCTCATCCACCCCAAAGACACTCGCCCAGCCAAGCAGCCAAAGACACATGCCAGGAACAACTTGTCCTTAAGGGCTAAAAGCCATAGGACGTACAGCAAGCGGCTAATGATGATGATTTCACACCTCAGTTTGCGTTTTGACGTTGGCCGAGAGAGCGCAGTGGCTAGTCTTCTCGTGCAGCACACAACACCCACTAGACGCTGTAGCGATGTGTCTCGCTCACTGACCAAAGGCACAATAAAGTAACTGCAAACTAACGCTCTGGGGCCGTGGTCACGACGCGTTCGTAACTTTTCCGCCACCGATTTACGCACGCGAGGGTCCGTAACTTACGATTTGTGATATAATTGGGTGGTCATGGCGTTTGCGCAGAGTTACGGCCGCTCGGAAACCCTTGCGTATTGTACACCACCTAGGAGGGTGTCGGAAAGGTGCCGTAGCCTTTGCGTAAATCTGAAAAATGGCGGCCCGCTTGATTTACCAACTGCAAATGAGAAGAGCATTGCGACGGGAAAGGGTGTTTCGCGATCGTACTAACCCTTTTGACTTGTACGACGATGTAAACATGATTCAAAGGTTTAGATTTAGGAGGAGAGACCTGCAGGAATTGTGTCTTCTGTAGGACGACTTGAGTGTAGAGGGGGCGCGTTCAGTTCATTGTGTTGTGGACCCGAAATGTGCGGGTTCCGAATTCAGAGTTATGGTCGAGTCATGTTTCTCTGCCGTAGCAAGTCAGGTTAAATGCGTGGCATGTATGTGGAGAGTTTTGTTGATGTTGTTGTTATCCTCTCCTCTTATTTTTTCGTTGTTCTTTGATTGAGGTTCATTCCGTTGGTTTTCTTGCCAGTGAGCCTGTTACGGTTTGTTCGTGCAGTAAATGCTTCTACTGGTTGTAGTCCGTCCAATGTTGAGATAGAGACTGCTAGGAAGCGGTCTATATGCGACCTGCATGCTCTCCTGATCACACTCTCCACATACATGCCACGCATTTAACCTGACGCTACGGCAGATAAACATGACTCGATCAAAAATTCTGTAGTGAACGCGTACTGAACACACCCCCTCTACTCTTTCACGCTTCACGCTGGAAGGAGAATTTGTGCAGGCCACGTGATGGTGTTTTCCGTGGTCTCCCAGGGATCCCACACCTATCTAAAAATAACCCGTACGTGACACCGTTTCTAGTAAGTGCGCGTCGTGACCGGCCAACTAGCGGAAGAGATAGTTTTCACGTAGCCACGTACGAACTTACGATCCGCAACCCATTTGCGCAAAGAAATTTGCGTTCGCGTCGTGACCACGGCCCCTGGTCAGTTTTATCGGGGTCTCCGAAGCGCTGAAAACTCTCCAACTGTGACAGAGTTGTCTGCAGTATGCACAATCGCAGTTTTATATACATAAATATATAAATATGTTTGGATGGAATGTCATCAGGCGATTCTGCCCGACACCGTCCGGTCCGGTGACAACATGTGTGTCCATCTTGAGTTCACCAACACCGGGTTTCACGCTCCTCTCAAACTCCTCAGTCTGCGGGTTGTCCTCCAGTCAGCAGCAGGGTACGTCACAGAGTAGACTGGTGTCAAGGTCACACGTGCATAAAATTATATACAATTCGCCATCGTGCATATGTCATGAGCAAGTTGAGAGAGAGAGAGAGAGAGAGAGAGAGAGAGATTATAAGAATAACAGTTGGACTTCAGCAATGTCAATGCAGTAATGCAGTTTTGAAGTGTGTGTGTGTGTGTGTGTGTGTGTGTGTGTGTGTGTGTGTGTGTGTGTGTGTGTGTGTGTGTGTCCGAAGGTCCTGTACCGGTTCTAACACCTATTCATCTATATAAATTATACTTTGTGTTTTTATCTGTCCAGAAATTATTACGCTTCTGAGATACCTGGTGTAGAGGTGAGAGACTGGCAGCCAGGACAAACACAGACCATCAGCACAGCACTGCACGTGCAACCCAGCATGCCGCAGGGACAATACAAGGTCGGTATACTTTCACTACCATCACAAGAACAACTCTACAGTGGTATGACAAACACATCACTAAAGTGATGACATTATTTTTCTTACTAGTACAAGTACATGACTCTCTCTCTCTCTCTCTCTCTCTTATGTGTGTGTGTGTGTGTGTGTGTGTGTGTGTGTGTGTGTGTGTGTGTGTGTGTGTAGGTACTGGTCGCACTCAGCGACCGGTTGCTAAGCAACAGGGCCGACTACAACGTGCTGCTGGCAAATGACGGAGTTCCCTTGTACACCGAGGGACTGAACGACCTTCAGCACATGGTCAGGGTGAGTAAAATAACAAACGGTGATGCAGTTGTGACTATATTCTCTCCGTACCACTCTGTATTTCAAATACAAATGCTACACTCCCATAATACGGAGACTTACAGAAGGCCATGGCAAGAAAAGCGTTAGGGTTTTTTTTTTCCCTAACGTCTTGACGCTGTATAGTAATGATAACTAGCTACGTTTCATAACATGTGTGATGTACATAGACAATTTTTGACTGTTATTATTTACGAACCTTGCAGGTGAGCGGACATCACGTGAACGCCAGCCAGTGTCCGGAGCTGTCGGCATGGCAACCACCATCGAGGGGATATTACTCCAGGGTTTTCAACGGTAATTATTTGTCCCATTCACAAGCTGATGCTAGCGTTTGATTCACGCTGAGGGAAAACCACGTGCTGACAATCATGTTCCTGGCACCGGTATACTGCCAGTTCTGCCAGTCCTCACCTCTCACGATGAAGATAAGATACAATGAGATTCGATAAGATGATCATGGATAACATTCCATAAGGTATGATAAGATAAAATATGATCAGATCTGCTTTAGAAATGTTCAGCCCACAAAACTTCAAATAAATACAATTCTAAATTCCGAAATTTAAATAGCTGAGTTGACCCTTCGCACCACCTGATTGTAATGTCCAGTTTGTGAGAGAATGCGTGTGATTCACGTGAGCGTGCGTGTTGGGTTCGATTGAGCCGATTCATTGAATTGGATAAAGCGCCTACACAATACTCATTATTATCATTATGATCAGATCAGATCAGACAGGATCAGATAATATCAGATGAGATGAGATAAAACAAATCCCCGAAGATGGAAAAGGGTTGGGGGGGGGGGACAACCTGATGACAATGAGTACAGTGGTAATGATGTGGTAGAATGTCTGTCATATGCCAGATGCCAGTAATACGTGTACTATTCTTTGTCACAGGATCTTTCTGATGAAGGGTTGGCTGGTAGCTGCTGGCAACAGATGAAAATTGTGACCAGTCCCGTCGGAGTGTTTACTTGGTGCACAACAAGAAATGCCAATACCGAGTTAGACTGCCTATAGCGAAATTATTATCATTTTCGAATTGAAGTCTTTTGGTGATTTTGTTTGGCAGAAAGTGAATCACCGGAAGATAAGAAAGATGGCAAAATGATTGGAGCGTGCGTGTGTGCATGCGTGCGTATCCATCATCGCACCGACTCTTTTTTTTATCCTGATAATAGTATGTTTGTGTCCATTGTGTTTTTTTATATTATTATTAAAGATACGTTAGAAAAACAATTACAACAAACAAACAAACAAACAGACAAAACAACAACAATAACAACAAAACTGAACCCGCGGACAGAGAACGACAATTAGAGCTTGAAAGAAACCGAAGCTGAAAAATCACAGCAAAGAAAAACATTGTGAGGCAAAACGGGAAAGCTGTATAAACATTTCATAAATATAAAACTGAACCATTTCCAGAATAAATGCTAGTAAAAGATTTTTCTGTATTTCCAATGTGCTTGTATTGGTAAAAGCTCTCAAGTAAACAGTAAAGCGCTCCACTGCGTAAATATCACAGCGATTAATGGTAGTCGCTTGCTGGGTGAATTGGTGCGAACACATCAAAATGTTTGTTCTAACCTAGAAACAATATGTAAAGTACCAACACCAGATCACTCGCTCAAATGTTCATATCTCGTGCCAGTGGCCAAAATCATGACTAGGAACCTTTCACTCAATCGTGGAAAAAAAAAACGACAACACACGTAACAACGTACGAATGAAACAAAGAAAAACGGAACATCATCAACAAAATCGACCTCTCTCAACAGTATAATGGTTTTGATAGAGAAAGCATCTCAGACATTATATGGAAACTATACAATCCCTCACATAACTCTATTGTGTCACAAGCTCACTGTATACGCAGTTTCTAGACCTCTTAGACTGCTCGACCTACAGTCGAAGTCTCCGTCATTAATGAGTTAACTGGCACTAGAAAAAATGTTCCAGCGTAACGTTTTATCGTTTGAACTTGTTTCTGAATCAGAGAGGATATAAGTAGCGAAGCATTAGGTTCGAATTTGTTAATAGCTAAATATAGTATAAAAAAAATGAAAAAGAAATAAAAATGTAGCCGTAAGGACCGCTCTAGTATGATCCTGTTCACATCTTATGACAATGGCCACATCAGGACTATTCGGATCACAAACGCTGTGTTTCTTTTCTTCGCGCATTAAAATACAGAGTTGGTATCAGATTAATGTTCTCTTTTTGCGTGTTGGAACTTTTTTTTTTTTTTTTTTTTTAGTTTGACCACGGTCGTGTAAGGATGAATCAACACTGATCCATAAACTGACAGCAATTTCCGTAAAGCTCCAGTCTGGTTGTGGCGAGTTTTACATACAGCTCAGGTCAGAGTCAACTCACAAAAAAAAAGACCATGGGTTTTTGTCAGTTGTTTTCCAGGACACCAAGCGAAATAAAATGTCATTGATTCTGTTTCCGCTTGTTGAAGATGAAGAGCACAAGGTCAATGACCTCGATAAAGGTCAGCACGCTGCCGCCCAGACATAAACCCAGACTGCCGCCGATATCGCCTGCAAAAGATGGACTTTTGTTCATGACTGGAATATAATAGCAAATTCCGTACCGCGCACGAGTACCCGGGGCACTACTAGCCTCAAGCTGTTTAGACCCCGGGGGACTTCTAGCCTCAGCTGCTTAGACCCGGGGCACTCCTAGCCTCAAGCTGCTTAGACCCGGGGCACTTCTAGCCTTAAGCTGTTTAGACCCGGGGCACTTCTAGCCTCAAGCTGCTTAGACCCGGGGCCCTACTATCCACAAGATGATTAGACCCGGGGCACTTCTAGCCTCAAGCTGCTTATACCCCGGGGCACTACTATCCACAAGATGATTAGACCCGGGGCACTTCTAGCCTCAAGCTGCTCAGACCCCGGGGCACTACTATCCACAAGATGATTAGACCCGGCCGGGGCACTTCACGCTGGGAAGTACATACCGCGTGTTACACGGGCCAGATGAAACAAGTCATGTGATAACGTATCGTACTTACAAACGAGCGCCTCAGTCTGATAAGCGGCGGCTTTTGTCGTCTGCTGTACTGCCATGGAGTCCAGAAACACTTGTACGGTCACCGTGTTGTGTCTGCGTGTACAGCACAAGAAATGAATGTGGACAGAAAAACGAATCCAGCACCGATGTTAATACTTTACCGAATGGAAAAACAAACTAAACAACAGATAACAACCAAACAAACAACAACTAATAGAATAATAATAATGATCAGAATTAATGGCTCTTGTATGCGCAGTCTCCCCAGTGAACTATTGGCGCTATGCGCTATACACTACAGGACTGTACTATAGCAAGATGGGGGTTCTCAAAATTTTCAGAAACACCAGGTTAAAGTGGTAGGTTTTCAAGAGATATTTAAAAGATGTAATGGACTTTTCGTGACGGGTGTGGTATGTGAGACTTCCACAACTGTTCCGATTTTGTTCATCAGTACAGTCGGCTTAGTGAGTTCAGTTGTAACGTACAAGATCTGTGAGCATTACAGTACTTTAGAAGCACCACTCAACTGCGTTTCGTTTCGTTACGTTTCGGTGCGTTCGTGTTCTGTGGCTGTAAATGGTCTGATAATTATGTTGAGGTCTACTGGTCAAGGAAATAATAGCGGTTATAATGATACTATTAGCATTCTTAAGATTATTTGATTGCGCCCGCGAACCGTGAACAAAATGAAGCGAAACGAAAACGAAATCGGACTCATTGGTGCTTCTAAAGTCCACTGTTAAAGGCCCTCATCGAAAGTTTTTTAGGCTCACAGATCGTCCTGTGCTGTTTTATATACAACCTAGTAATGGTAGCAACAGCGCCTTTGACTTAGTCTTCGCACTCGACTTTTTGGTAATTGTAAGAACAGATTAACCTATAGCATGGACAAAGATCGCCCCATCCACCTTCCGATAACACGACAAAACATTCGACAGAGAGCATTATAATTAACATGGGAACACTAAACCCAACACGTGGGGGAAATGTACATGTATACCAAACGTGTTTCACAATGTACTCGAAAAGTGGCTCGGACCTGTCAGTCCCTTGGAGCGATTTGCATGCTATTGGTGTGTAATAGTTTGCCCTTTGAACAGATTCTTGAAAACAAGTACTTTCATGAAAGGTCAATGAAAGAAGATTGGTTGGTGGTGTTCGGGAGTTTAACGTCCTTTTCCACCACCTGTGGGTGACATCAAAGACGGGGCAACGATGAAAAGGCCAGCGCAATTATTTGGCCCCAGCTAGGAATCTAACTCACGACCCGAGCATTGAAAGTCCAACGCTCTACCATTCGGCTATCCCGGCTCCCCTGAGATGATGGAATACAGTCAGGTTAAAACAGAGATGGTATTGCATGGATACCTACTCGTAGAACTCCCGATTGAGAGTTTCCAGCTCCACGTCCACGTCCGTCGTGTTGAGCTTGTTGGTGTTGACGTTACTTTGCTCTCGACTGACGTCCTGTAAAAGCTGTATAGGCGCTGTATTCAGGAACCTCCTTTTTGTACTGTCCACCTGTTGCCATGCATTCGCATTGCAGTCAAGGTTACTTTTCAATGCCTCCAGGGCGTCCACTGCACGGGAAATGTTTTCCTTCTCAGCGTCATTGGTTGGATCATGAAGGATTTTGAATAACGAGTCGTTGAGGGTCTTCACAGAGGCAAAGTCGTTACGTAAGTAGTGCAGAATGGTGTTATTCACGAAGAGTATGAACCTATCCAGGATGGCCAGCCCTTTGAAGGATCCTGAAAGAAGCGTCAGCTGCAGTTCCCACCCTGGCCTGGAGGACAACGGTTTGTTTGATATATAAACAAGCTGCTTTTTGGTTGACCTTGCTATGCGGGTCTCATCTTCCAGATTAACTAGTGGATCCTCTGCTGTCGTTTGTTGTCGACTTTCCTCGCGACACCTTTGCCACAACAGTGGATTCAGGTATGCTGTGCTGTCCATACAGAGATTTGCTGTCGTTGTTGCTGCAACACCAGTTACTGTGACCCTTCCCTTTAGTGACGCCAGGCTGTTCGCCAGATCTTCCAGTGTCGTTGACAGGCGCCAGACGGTGTCTACAAGACGCCTCGTCGCCATGACGACATCTTCCAATAAGTCAGTATAGTGAGGACTCATCCTGTTGAGATGGGCCCACAGCTGAATAGCTAACATCCTTTCGACGTTTCCTGGGTCAACGGGAGCTTGACCGACGGCAAGGCTGTTGATGAAGACCTGAGAGAGTGGGGCGGAGGACAGGGTGGGGGTGTAGGTGGTACTGAAGCACTGTGGGGGACAGTCGCACTGTGTTGCCAGGCCATGAGAGTAAAACGCTTCTGAAATCAAATTTGAACACGCATAACTCACATCGGTTACAGTGCAGCACGCCCATGTAAGCATCTTCAACCAACAAATTTTCACGCGTATTTTAGTCCCAAACTTGGCAAGATAAGGTTTCTTGATCTGTTCATGACAACAATTTTTTTTTAAAGTAAGCAAAACGAATAATTGTACAGAACCCACCTGTCTGGGGTTTAGCACACATCAGAGTCTCGAGAAGAGAACATCTTCTGCAGGTATCCGGTGCACCTGTAAACGTAATGCAACCAGTGATGTATCTGGTATGTCTTCAACATGGCCCGAAAAATGTAAGTTCATTGAATCAATGCATCAAGAGTGTGAACTGCCTTCATAACCAGGTGCAAGAGAAATCTTCAAACTGCTGGATCAGATTTAATTGTTAACTTACATGGCAGGTGGGGTTCCACGCATGTGCAGGTGTTGTTCAGGTGTTGAGTCAGACAGTCGAGGTGACACGCCCCCTGCGTGTAGGTTGTTCCCCTTGGTAGCATGACCAGTGGTCGTTCTCCACACTGACCATAGGGAGGCGGCAGATCTGTTGTCTGTTTAGTAAACACCAATTAACGTCGATTTCGTTCTACTACAATTAGAAAACAAGGTCAGGTATGTCAGGGGAGGGAGGGAGAGGTGATACAAACTGCCCTCCCCCTTCTATTCCAAACAACTAAAATAAATAAATAAATAAATAACAACGCCTATGGGGACGACAAGCACTGGCTTATTGTCCAAGTTTACAATTTTTTTACAATAACAAACTGGTTTCTTTTACGTCGCTGAGTAATTTCTGAATTCGCTGAATTGTACTACCATAAAGTGAAATCTAAATCGACATAACTGAGCAGCCGTTTGTTGTAATGTTGACATGTCAATAACAGTTGCAGCCGTTGGTTGTAATTTTGACATGTCAATAACAGTTGCGTGAGTCTAAAACAAAACACAGGTAAGATCCATCTCATTTGATCTCGTTTTTTTTTTTTTATTTGACTGAAAACTAAAAAGCAAACTGAGACGTGCCAAAGGAACTGACCTTTCCAACTTTGAGTCCAACCGAGGTAACGGCGCCAGCAGGCAGGGTCAGACCCTCATCCATAAAGACGGGTGTGTGACGTAAGTGGTCACGTGAGTCCGTCACATCCATCTCGTGACCGCCCGTCACGGTGTCCGCCACGCTCAGTCTCACCCCCGCCGCCCTCCGTCCGCTGCTACTGTAGTCATGCTGCTCTACCAGCAGTGTCACCTCTAGGCCACCGCGGACACCTGGATGACAACACGGTACATGTACATAATTATTAGCGACCACTAGCCGAACGTTATTGTCAAAATCACAAGACAAGCACGAGTGACTGTTACGCTGCACTGTATGATATTGCGTGATGTCTCGACACATTCCTCGAGGACTATCCTGAGACAACTTGACCAGCAGATGACGATTGCCGGACCTTCTTTTCTCGCGAAACCCGTATTACTGCTACATATTAATACTGTAACATGCTTCTCGCAGCTGACGCACACTAACATAATGCAACCTACGTCGATATTGAGACCATTAATTGTCTCTAATTATCTAGATGCACTACGGCCGGCTAAACACACGCCGCATTTCTTTTAGTCAGCATTCCTTCATTTAACTTTTCAATTATATTGCCTGTAGTAAACAGACACGGTACCATACTCCAAACTGCTGGATTTTTGCAAACCACCAAAATATAACGAAATGCGGCTTTTATGGGCAAAATCTGATGAAACACGTTAGTTAAGCGTGGATCAATAATGACTTTCCCCTTCATCGCCTAACACTGAAATTGACATACCTGCAATGTCGACGTTTCGGTCATCGGGCACAAATCTGTAACACACTCCCTGATTGGTCAGAACACTTTTAAAGGCGTCAGGCCCGCACTTTCGTCCACGCCATTTACAGCTGCAACATAGGGAAATAGGAACTGGATGACTAGTTTGTAATGGTGGCATCGTCCTTCGAAGTACAACGTTTGTAGAACTTCCGTGATGGCTATTTCTTGGCAAAGAGTGGGGTTCAATTTACTCATTTCCTCAGCTCTAGAACAGTATCAGTGACGCTGCTCAACTGTAACAATGGAGCGAATGACTGACTCAGTGACTGACCTCTGTATGAAGGTGGCCTTGTCTTGAGCAGTACTCCACATGAAGTTTGCCATGTCTACACCGTGCAACAGGTCACCGTACTGGGACATGAACTTATCCACACCGTTGCTCTCCGCTGACTGCGTGTTGTTGTCGCTGGTCGTTGTGGCGGTGCCGGTGGCTGTGATGTCGTTGTTGATGAGCAGGAAGAAGCGATCGAGAGCCTCGTACATGGTGGGTGATCTCATCGTCTGACCGTTCATCTCGAACATCTTGCTCGACCTGACTCCACGGATACAATTACTGATATGTAAATTCAGCAGTTATAGCTGTAGACGTTTTGTGCACAGCAGAGCACTCCCAGAATAATGGCTACAAATTGGTGGTGTCCACTGGGTTGAAACAACATGAACGGGCATGTTCTTCGGTGCCATATAGCTCCAAATCATTGCACCTCCCGTCTTTCATTGCGATATGCTATGTGCAAAAACTGCTGTAGCCTATTTGTCTGCACTGATACTTCGTGAATGTTAACAGGTGGAGATTGTACACAGGCCTTCGGCCTTTTGCGTCCACTTGAATATCTTCTTGTGTACAAAATAAGTGAAAATAAAACTATGTTTAAATCAAATCATTGCACCTTCAAACATCGGGTTGCCGCACCAAGGCACCGCGTTTTCCATATTCAAAACGCCATTGTACCGGGGAAAAAAAAACGCTGTGGATTTTCAGTTGTCCGTTAGAATGATTGAAAGGGGCTGTGAGTCGAAATTTACTACAATATACTAGTATATAGAAAGATCACTAGTAGAAACATCAAGCTCATTCTCGCAAGGAAAACATACCATTTAAAACGAAATACTTTGCCCGGTCCACTTTGGATCATGTGAATCCTTCATCGTTACATGTACTGCGCGTGCCGGGATAGCCGAATGGTAGAGCGTTGGACTTTCAATGCTCGGGGCGTGAGTTTGAATCCAGGCTGGGGCCAAATATTTCTCGTTGCCCCGTCTTTGATATCTACCCTAATTATAATTATGTGGTGGAAAAGGACGCTAAACTCTCAAACACCCACCCATCTCGTTACATGTACTGAACATTGTCAATCATCTTGTAAGAAAACAATTCCGCAAAAGCAAATGACCGAATAAACAGTTGTTACAGACCTGACCGGGTTCTGATTACACAGCGTGACCTGGGGGAAGGTGATGACGTCATGGACTGTGACGCTGCTGCTGACGGAGGTCGGGTTAGAGAGAAACAGCGCCACCTGCTGACCTATGTTCCACGCCATCCACGTGACCGCCGCCAAGATGAACATCAGCCACACACATCTAGGACATAATTATTGTTGATCTTCGTGTGGACAAGTCCGGTCAAGATGATTGTGATAAAGGTCAAACAATCGTCCTCTCAGTCACCCTCAACACCCACACGTGCGCACGCACCTACACAAGATTGAATCTACGAAGACCAATGGACCCCAATTTCCGTTCTAAAGCGTTTTCCTTTTTATGTCCAAACAACCATCCAACCATCATGGTAAAGAAAACTGTCATTTATCGACAAATACGTAAAATTGAAATTACAATTGTGGGTACCTGGCGTGAAACTAGCGAGAAACCTGTTCCGATCAGTAACCGGACGGCAGAAGTAACTCAGTCGATTTCCTGTCATTTTCTTGTCTTGCCACCCGATTCAGTTAGTAACAATCAAAATTCTTTTTCTCAGAATATGGAGAGTAAAAGAAGACAAACAGACATAATTATTATCAAACAATTCTTAGGATCCCCCCCCCCAAAAAAAAAAACCAAACAAACAAAAAAACAAACAAACAAAAAAACAAAAACAAAACAACAACAACAAAAAAACAAAAAAACAACAAAAAACCAAAAAAATACCAACAAACAAACAAACAAACAAACAAACAAAAACAAACAAAAACAAAACAAAACCAAAAAACACAAAACAAAACACAACAACAAACCCCTACAAAAAACAACAACAAAAAACAACAACAACATCAAAACCCTGTCGAGCTTTACCTACGAGCTGGTGTGGCATCTTTTCCCAGGATGAACTTGAGAACAATTCTTAGGATGCCCTCCCCCCACCCCCACTCCCCCCCCCCCCCCCCCCCCAAAAAAAAAAAAAACAAAACAAAAAAACAAACAAACAAACAAAAACAACAACAACAACAAAAACAAAGAAACAAAAAACAAATAAAAAAAACAACAACCCCAAAACAACAACAACAAAAACTTACCTACGAGCTGGTGTGGCATCTCTTCCCAGGATGAACTTGATGCCAGTGATACTGATGTTGGAGGCGAGGTACTGAAGTTTCTGCTGCTCCTCCTTACTGCCGGAGTGTGGAAGATGGTCTGTGGTGGTTTTCTGAACGGTAGGGGCGTAATCCTGGGGACCCTCCTCAACCTTTTCCGGCTCCATTGGAACCGGTCTGTCTTTGATAGTATCGTCACGTCAGTGAATAGCGTTTGATTCGCCCACAATCGTTGCTGCGAATTAGTTTGGTGTAAACCAGTTGACCACCTTTTCCAGAGTAGCGAATCAGTCAAATTACTTTTTTTTTGTCCCCGAGGGGAAATTCAGATGAATTGAAAGACCTGTATTCATTTAGTCTGATCGACTACGGAACAAATGAGTTCCAATTCCGTGTAAATTGAGGGAGCTGAAAAGGGAGGCAAGAAGGGAGAAGTTTGTAATACGGTGGAAAGGGGGTTGTCAGGATATAAAACGATATTTCTCCCTTTCTTCTCTGCTCTCTGCCTGTATGCATCCTCCAGTCTGGTGTGCAAAATATTTACAGCAGCAGCAGCAACGACAGCAACAACAAATAAAACACCCAAACGAACCAGCCCAGCCAAAAGAGTACACTCCAACTACGTAAAGTCTTTGGCCCAACCAGTAAACTAGCAATGTCAAAACCTGTTTCGTTTCGTCTGTGTGTTTGTTGTTTTGTTAGTATGTTGATTGGTTTGGTGTCTGGGTTTTTTTTTTCGGACATACTCGATATTTCATAGTGAACTTTAAAACAATTTTATTTTTACTCGACATACCACTGACGAAAGTTGACTGACGATGAAACAGTTCGATGTAAAATGAAAGACGTTGCAGTAGTTGCTGTTTCTTGTGTGTATTTTTGTGTGTGAACAAGTCTAATGCTCGTTTTTAGAAAAAAACAACAACCAAAAACTGGCTACATTTAACTGAGAGTTCTTCTGGAATCAAATAATTATGTCTCTCATGATATCATCCGGCGACAGGAAAGCGACCTATACATGTATACATGTTTACCACTTTCGTTCCATTGATTCCCAAAGTGCAGTGACGTTGTTTTTGTTTTTTTGTTTTTTTTAACTTTTCATCTGAGAGTAAGCAGCTGTAGTGTACATCTTTTCACCAGATGAATGGAACACGTCGGTCATTGGGTACCTACCTTATGTTGCAACGCTGCACAAATCACACAATCAGGTGTTCCGGGTAATGACAGGAAAACTCGCAATGCAGCTGTAGCGGGCGATATATATACATGTTCAGACAATTACAACATTGATCCGTTGATCGATGCTGCACTGCTGACGTAAGCAAAATGAAAGGTACGTGAAATTCATGTCCACACACACACACACACACACACAGACACACACACACACACACACACACACACACACACACACACACACACACACACACACACACACACACACACACACACACACACACACGGGCCGGGAACAAGCTCTAAGTAAGGCCGATCTCTCTCTTTGCGATTAAATTGTGTTCGTGATTCGGGAGAGACAGCAAACATCACACCTCCGATCCTAATCGTCAAGATAAACAGGGAACCGGGGACCATTCACGTGCCTAAAAACGGAATTTTCTTGAAATCACACTGGATGCACTTGTAACTGACACTCTAGTAATTACTACTAATTGCTTCAGGGTGTACTCCAGTGCAAATATTTTTCAGGGTGTATTTGTCCGTATGATGGGATTTATTCTCGGGATATCGTTTCGTTAGTTTTCAGTTTGGTGTGTTTTGCGATTGAACATGGCCATGCCATTTACCCCTCACATTCCCGTCCCTTCCATAACAACAGTTGAAAAAAGTGTCGTATTTCGGAATTTCCACCTTCCTCTGTGTTCACGTTAACCTATTTTATGTTAACAGATTTTGCTTGTTTTGTCTGTCGAAGAAGTACTTAGCAATGCAAATAAAAGCCCATTTCAGAAGTTAGATAGGAAAAGTCAGAACGTGCCAGTTGTTGGGATTTTTCCCGCCTACATTGTTCCCGTGTATTTGTTCTCATTGTTGACTTCATAATAACATTGTGCAGTATACTTGATTTAAGGCGATTCTTGTTGTTGGGTTCCTCCCTCTGTATGAAGAATTTGAGGAAGTAGTTAGTCTCACAAAAAAGAAGAAGAAAAAAAGCGCGTATTTCAAGTCTTTCAGAAATGTTTGGTGTACATCAGTTTCTACTGTGACGGCCAGAAACCATGTTTTGAATTTTCAAGTCATTTTCAAGTCAAATGTCTCCTTATCAGAAGTGTACATCTACATGTACAAGTATAACTCTAATCGTATGCTGGTTCTACATTGCTATCGAGCCGAGACTCATGCAGTCGTTCAGTTCATGCGCACAACCGTGTTCGTTTTCTCGTATTAAAATCAAAGACTATGGTATCGAGGAAATATTACACAGCACCACAGTCTTTGTTATAATAACTTTTTTCTTTTTACCAGCAAAAGCCTTTATTAAGCAGCTCTTAAAAAAAAAAAAAACTTTCCGTATCCAAACAATACTCCACAATGAAAACAATGTCACTGATGGCCCACACAACTGGCAAGTACATGTAATGGTATCCCTAATGGCACCGACTGCCCGAAGCGGAGAACACTGGCGACACAGAAACGTATCCAAACAAATACGGTCGGCTGTCTGCCAATGCTAATTTTAGTGAACTTTAATACAATTTTTCCTTCATCAGCATGCTCACGTGTGGGATTACGTCTGGTCAGCCCGCTGCCACTGTTGTCACTTGTCAGTGTATAACTGTTCGTGACTAATGTGTTCATTTGCCGATTGTCAAGGAAAAAATGTTTTCCTGGCAGGCACAATTTTGTCTGCATTCCTGTTATTCTCTCTCTCTCTCTCTCACACACACACACACACACTTAATAAGATTTTTTCCCGCAAAATAAACTATAAAGTTACAAAGTAAAAATGTTTTTTATTGTTTTCCTCCTGTACATTATATACACGAAAAAGAATCAATCAGATGTGTAAGACAAGAGGCACTTTTCTAGTCTAAAACCATTATTACATCCTAGAGATTTCCACAAAATGATAGTGGAGTATAGATAGAGTTTAGACAAGAACCTCCTGATGATTTTGCTTTTCATTAAAAATAACCAGAACTCTCTTGTACATTACAGACAAAGCTCAAATGTTGGCAGTGCTTAGTGTGGTGCACTGAGCCGACCTCCCTTGAACCACTGATCACTGTGATTTTAAACAACACCTAATCTCTTTAAATGAAGCCAAAGGAATTCACCACATTATCTTAAGAAATGAAGCTTTTTGCATTTTCAGCCTAAAAATATATCAAGATGGTCAACAGGCCATAGCACTGAAACTGCTGGAACAGTTTAACACATAATTATTTATACAAGTTCTTTTCTTAGCTAATGAAAAAAGTAAAAAAATGGCTGTACTTCTTGGAATACATTCAATGTAAATACATATGATGCATGATGTAAAAGATGCATATATGGAAAGATGAAGCACTTTATGTACAAATCATGGAATGTTAGCTTTGAATAAACGCAGATCTGGAAATACTTTGAACACTGCCAAAGTGACTGAAATACATGATACTGATATGTATGACAAACTGTGAGTCAAACATACGAAGGCATCCTGACTCATTTCACTGCTAGTTCCAGAATTTCTGTGATTTTTTGTTTTTCATGTGGAAAGCATGTTACTCAAACCTGGCTAGATAGGGACAAATTAAATGATTTCTTGGCTTGTTCAGTAAATTTATATACATGCTGTCATTCAGTTCACTGGCTCACGTTTTGTTAGCATTACAAGTGTGAACAGTCCTATTAGAACTTTGCACAAATAGCACTACAGGCCAGCACTACCAAATGATATACATGGGCTTTACATTATGTACAAGTATGCATCATACTATGCATAGCTTTTAACCCTAATCTTGCTGAGAACGGAATGACTACCTCTTTGGCTTTTTCAGCATTAGACAACTTAATTCAGCAAGATCAGAGTCAAGACTGACTCACAAGATACGAAAGAAATATATCTTGAAATTCAGAACTTCAGCAAAAGTGAATCAGCCATATGTCTTGGTTAACTGCAGGCCAGGTAAGCGCTGTCTGTTGGAGCTGGGCAGCTGTGATGCTGTGTTGACAGATCAGGCGTAGGAGTGGACGTACTTCTTGTCAGAGTATCTCAGCTCCATGGCCATTTCTTCTTCCATCTCAGTGGACCGGGCGTGCAGCACAAACATGAACACAACCTGGGCAACAGACAGAGATGGATACAGTTTGAAAGTGCTTATATGGGGTGGTCAGTGGTCAAGAGACTTGTCACCAATGCGAGAGGTCTGGGGTTCGAGTCCCACTCGGGGCAAAGAATTTTTCCTTCTCGTACGTGCCACTGTTCATTTGGGCCGATTGTCGGGGGTTCTCTCCGGGTACTCCGGCTTCCTCCCCCTCTGCTTTGGAAATGTTCAGCCCACCAAATTTGAAAAATAAATGCAATTCTAAATTCCGAAATTTAAATAGCTGAGCTGACCCTTCGCACCACGTGATTGTAATGTGTTTATGTCCAGTGTGTGAGAGAATGCGTGTGACTCACATGAGCGTGCGTGTCGAGTTCAGTTCACGGCGCTTCGAGCCGATTCTTGAAATTGGGTAAAGCGCATATACAATACTCATTATTATTATTTCTTTATATGGTGGTAAGTGCAGTGCAGCAGATTTTTTTACTGCTACCGTGTGTAAGTGAAACAAAAAATTCAGCGTTACCACACACACACACACACACACACACACACCCACACACACACCCACACACACCCACACACGCCTTTTCAAAATAAAACTTACATTCCCAGCTGCCCGCATAAGCCACCAAAGCCAGATGAAGACAACGTACTCCCGTCTCTGCAACATGAAATTACACTTACAATACATGGCTGCAGCAAGAGAATCAACTGTACTGTATTAGAAAAGTATACATCTCAACTGTACATCAGTATCCTTGCAATACACGTACCTTTAAAAAATCTACTGTTTGTTCACAATATAAGGTATAAATTTCAAAATATCCCTTTAAGATGACCCATATGTCATAAGAGTAATCTCAGTTATAAGTGCCATCCCTGATCAAATATTGTACAAAACTTACATGTATGGACAGTACTACATGTAATGTACTACAAGCATACAACTTTCCAGTTAAGGAGGACTATATGCACCTGTAATTGTACTTGTTTCAACAGATAAAGATGTGTAAACAAAGTAAACGCTAAACTATGATTACAATGGATTACGTTGGTAAGCAGTTTGAATTTTCTATCATCTTTTTCCTTGCTAAATCAATTACGAACACTTTTAATACTATACCTAACAACAAAAGAAATGAATAAGAGCGACATCTTTTTCATGCAGTCAAGTGCATCAGTACAGTCAACAATGAATTATTCCACTCTATAGCATGCAGGGGATCCCAGCCATCGTCCAAAGAAATTCACATTTCTTTTGTTGCGCAGTACATACAAGTGTACTAAACTCAAACATATTCATCAAGGTTCCACTATCAAGACCAAACTCTCTGTGTTACATGGACGGTACATATATACCTACACCACGCTTTGACTTACAAAAGTGTTCATTCCATAGAAAGAGAACTCAAAGACTGAGAAGCAGAACTCTATGACGGTGTACATGATGAAGCAGTAGTTGTAATACTGTAAGTTCTTCATGTACAGGACAAAATGCTGCAACAGACAAAGTACAAATATTGCAATTACATTCATGCCAAAGGCAAAGTGTCAGTTCTCTCGATTCTAGCTTCAATAAATTGTGAACATTCTTTCTAAAAAATAAAATAACTGTGGAGATTTACATGAGCGTAATCTTAAATAGTTACAGGCAGCAATTTTTACTGTCTGTCGAGGCACCTGGTACTGTGGTAGTTGTCTTCTCAATACATCTGGATAATACTAATGCAGTGCTTGTAATTCAACGTGCAGCCACGAGTACTACTAATGCAATGGTGAGTACAAATGTTTATTTCAAAATTGAAAATGATACAGACAAATGTAAGAATACTTTCAAAAATAATAATTTTCTTTAGATAATTTCTTTATAAGATTTACTCAAATAATGGTTTTGATTCTTACCAGCTGCGTGACATTGTAGATCATGTAGATACTGAAAAGTATGATGCATATGTGGCAGAATGCCACAATAATGTCACTGGACAGGAATGCTGAAACAAAGAGAAAAAACAATAAATGCACTAACTGTGTATTGCTTTTAATTACTTTTTCTGTTTCGCTAAACTGCACTACGTATCTATAGATGTGGCCTAAAGTTTGGGGAGCCAGGATAGCTGAATGGTAGAGAGTACGACTTTCAATGCTTGGGTCGCGCGTTCAAATCCCGGTTAGGGCCAAATTGAAATATTTGTGCTGGCCTTTTTCTTGTTGCCCCGTCTTTGATACCACTCATATGCGGTGGAAAAGGACGTTAAACTCCCAAACATCCACCCACCCTTAAGTTCTATGAAAGGGATGGTGTACATGTGCATATTATAAAAACAATGTGGGCGGTCGGTGGTCTAGTGGTTACAACTTCACCACCAATGTGAGTGGTCAGGCTCCAGTCCCATTCAGAGCACAAAATTTGTTTCGTATGTGGCACCAATCATTCAGAACAATCATCAGGGGTTCACTCCAGGTACTCCACCTTTCTCTCCCTGTGCTTTAAAAACATTCAGCCCACAATAATTGAAAACAAATGCAATTCTACAATCCAAAATTTAAATTGCTGAGCTGACCCATTGCACCACGTGACTGTGATGTGTTCATGTCCAGTGTTTGAGGAAATGCGTGTGATTCATGAAGGCGTGCATGCTGGGTTCCGTTCACGGCACTTAAGGTCAATTCTACAAATTGGGTAAAGCGCCTGCACAATATACAGTTATTATTATTACTATTATTATTATAAAAAGACTTCTTCATGACAGACTGAAATTGTTTTAGTTTTCAAAACCCCAAAAGAAAGAATGATTACTGAATGTCACAAAATGGAAGAATACTGTCTGGCAGTTTTAGAAATACTACGGGTATGTTTTTACACTTACATGACTTAGCAGTCAGTTTCTTTTTTACTCAAGAAATACTGTTATGACTGTTTACCTTGCCACTGGTGTGATCGCCATGGAACATTGAATCCTCTGCTGATGCTGAAATCTGTACCGATGGCGGCCACGTCGAGAGCCCTCAGTAGGAGAGCTGATGAAGCTGTCACCTGTGGTACGTCAAATCGTTGCTGTACATATAGCTCGTTAAAATGTAACCATATGTAACTTCATAATTTCCATGCTTTCATTTCTTTTTTTAAGCCGAGACAGCCGACGGAGTTGGACTGAACTGGGTTAAACTTACAGAAATAACAAACTCCCATCTTAGTATACATGACTGTACTGATCAGTTGTGTAATTGGTGTCTGAAAGCAGTTCAACGACATTCAAATATTTTCGGCACTGCAACCTAATGTATGAATTTGTAGCTTCGTATATCAGTTCTGACTTACAAACTCCCTCGCAAGTGTTTTCGAATGGCTTCACTAGTGCATACGTTTTCTTTAATTTTGTCTTCTTCCGGTTGAAAACTGAACTACAAAGATCGTGACAATGCAGGTGT
>JACVVK020000030.1:362500-405000 GCA_018292915.2 Batillaria attramentaria | reverse complement strand
TTATGTGGTTTCTGGATAATGCTGGTATATAGCGTTTGGAAATGTACAAAGTGGCAATAATAGGCAGTAATAAAAATTATCAATATATTCTTGTGTCCACTATTTTTACAGATGATGCTGGGAAACAAGGACATTCTACATCAGCAACAACAGTTTCTTCTACAACATTACCAGCAATGTGGGACTTACTCCGTGCGGCTAAAAGCAAGTACAATTATGGTGTTAGTGAATGTCCTCTCAAGTGGGGTACGTATGTACAGTTTCACATGCTTGAACTTTGTCAATGTTGGTATTAATAATAAATTAATTGATAACTTAAAGGCGCTTTACCCAACTGCTTGGCTTCAAGAGCCAGGCACTGAACCCAGCACATAATAATATGCTCACGTAAATCATGTACATTTCTCACTCACCATTCATCAACACATTTCAGTCACATGGGGTGAAGTGTCAGCTCAGCTATTCAATGTAAAATCGTGTTTATTTGTAATTCTTATACTAATTGTATCTGAACATTGCCTGGGGGGGGGGGGTGAGTAACTAACCTGTTTCAAGTGGTCCTGATAAACCTTGCCACATACTGTGAAGGGGATAAATTAACTGATGATCCAAACAGTGTTGGAACCTAAAGGGATCAAATTTCCCTTGTCCGAATAAAGCTGTAGTGTAAGGATACCCATACCCTGCGGAACCATTCCCTCATCAGAATTTGCACCACAGTGTGCACTGTTTCAGCGTTCCCGATTACACACAGGTGTGCATATTTGAACACACAAAACTCAAACTGGCGCAAAATTGAGAACAGCGCGTCACAGGGGATGGATCTTTTTGGTCTTGCCGTGACAAACAATATTTTTCCAACACACTTCGAAAACAGGCCTGCACAACTTTTGGCTGCATCAGAAGTCAAACCCACACCCGAACATTTCTGGTTTTCATGCCACGGGTCAAAGCCTGCTTTTCCTTGCGAATTCGGTAATTGAATTTTCTTTATGATCATGTGCACACATAGTATAAATGTTTAGAGGTGTACTCTACGAGGAGACACACACTGGAAATAGGCCAGACACGCACACTGAGATTCCTACAAGCAGGGGATCTGAACCAACCCTTTGATCAGCAGCCAAGCACCTAAACCACTTGGTCCCCTCCCCCCCCCTCCCCCACACCACCACCACAACAACCCCACCTGCACCTGCTGGATTAATTACCTAGAGGTAATTGGTGAGACAAGTCCTTTTATACTGCAGGGAAGATGGGCTCTTGTGGGGGGGGGGGGGGGTTAAGACATGGGAAACCCTGTGGTTCCTTGGGTACTGTTGACTCCTGGGGTCCTCTGCTTCTTGAATCCACCATGCCTGAGGAAGACAAATCAACCCATCTGTCGTGTGGACTCAGAATACTTCCACTCAGTGTTTGAATACCTTCACATTGAAGGTTTCCTACACTGCAACTGAGCTGTGGATTGATCTTATAGAAGTATAGAAGAAATCACACATTAATTCTATTTATTCAAGTGTCTTGTTAGATGACATATTTGCACATTTTAATTATTACTTGAAATATATACACTGTACACTGTACTGTGAACAGTACTAGCCAGCAGTACTCACGTTCCTGCATCAAACCTACCAAGTGCGGAAAGAACCAATGTGCATGTAGAAAATATTTTTTTTTAAATCTTAAAATGCGCTGTATTGAATACTTAAAAAAAGAACAAAAAACGAAAGGGAAGATGATGAAGGAAGGTCAAAGGTAAAAAAAAAAAAAAAAAAAAAAAAAGATACAAAAAAGAACAAAAAACCTTCCAAAATGGCTTCTGGCCTTGAGCCAGAAACCCTCTTGCTGATTCCCATTTTTTTTTAAAAAGGAGAGAAAAATAATAATGCCAGCACTAAACTGGACATGCCATGTGCCCGTGCAGCACAATGGGGTTAAGGCGCACACATGCACACCAGGAAGTGAAATTGGTTTCTCGGTTTAATACGATTATTGTTAAAATCTCAGGGACAGTGTTTAAAAACCAGGTCGGTGTGCAGCCATACAAAGCAAGGAAGAAGAGCAACCTTTATTACAATGTGTATATTTATACATATAATAGGGGAGCCGGGGTGGTCGAATGGTAGAGCGTTGGACTTCTAATGCTCGGGTCGTGAGTTCGATCCCGGCTGGGGCCAAATATTTGTGCTGGCTTTTTCATCGTTGCCCCGTCTTTGATATCACCCTATGTGGTGGAAAAAGACGTTAAACCCCAAACACCCCACCCTTATACATATAATATGTCTTGAAGACCTGTGAAAACTGGCAAAATGTTCTGAACTTTAACATGATGCAGATTTTGTGGGACAGTAATGATGACCCCATTGAAGAGGGTCTGTGTTTTGCATATTGGTAAAAAAAAAAAAAAAAAATCTTGTCTACAGCGTACATATGCACAAAATGCACTGCAAATGTGTTCAAGGGTCCTGTGTTCAGTTGTCAGTGTCAGGCACATGACTGCACTGTCTAGGAACTTGCACTGATAGACCTTTGTTGCCATGAGACAGCCAGCATGGCAGACATCATTGCTGTCTAATTGAGACCATTCTTTGGGGACAAGATAGTCACTACTGCCCTCTTCAAACTATTCTTTGGGGCAAGTCAGCCATTGTTGCTGTCTTCAAACTGTTTTTAAGGGGCACAATAGTCATTGTTGCCTTTTTCAGACTGTTGTCAGCTGGCTGTATGGGAAGATGCACTAATGTGATAAAGCTTTATTGCCAGGAGACAGTCAGCATGGTAGCCATCATTGTTGTCTTCAAACTGTTCTTAAGTAAACTGTTTTTGTTGTTGTTGTTGTTTTTTTTGTTTTTTTTTTTTTGGGGGGGGGGGGGGTGTTTTTTTTTTTTTAAAAATTGTATACCCATCATGTGCAGATGTGCTTAGGGATAAGCTGTCATTGCCAGGCACATGAATGTTCCGTATTTCTGTGTGTGGATTTGTTATTATTAGCTACTTGAATAATGCCAATAAGTCCAGTATGTATAATCCAGCAAAAAAAAAAGGGGGCTCTCTGCAAAAGCCGTGACCCATTGACCTCCAAGTCCTGTAATTTAGACATTATGTTGATAGCCGTGGATGCTTTCATTGAACCTAGTTATTGAAACTAATCATTGTTGTTGTCTTACGTGGGATGAACACTCCCAGGGTCATCCGGCCGGCCCCTATGGCTATTTTCGATTGCTTCGTCATGTGGGCAGACAACCTTTGGCTTTGGAGGACTTTAAATGTCTATTGCCAGAGAGTGACCTATGTTGTGCTAGGAGCTGAAGATAATCCCCACATAATGATTTTTCTGTACATTTTGCTGTAGCCTGACTGTTTTGGTCAGTCAACAGGTCAACTCACCTTTGAGCGAGGCGGCTTATTTAAGTTATGGAACATGTGAAACGTACTATTTGCAGAGATCTTTTTGTTGAAGTGTGTAACTTAATCAAGTGGTGGGTACTCTAGTCTGTAAGAAGATTATTGTTGAAAATGAACTTGAAGTTATTCATGTGTCCAGTACTCAGTCTTGTTTTGTTCAAAATGTTGAAGTAAATCATGTTCGAGGTACTGTTGATTAGTGACTAATGTTCATGTTTATCATAGTGGTAAAGTATTCAACCACCACTTCAGCTGCCAGCACCACCATTCACCAGGTATCTTATGTACATGCTTGAGATTTATTTGATCTTATCTACTTCAAATTATCCCATCCATGAGAAATTCAGATTACTTTAGTGTCAATTAGTTGCAGTTCTTCACTCTTAGAATCTCCTTCCAGAGCTCTTCTTCCTGAAAAGATTTCGGAGTGGGATCACTGACATCTACTTTCAAGTCACCCTGTCCATTTTTCCTGTATAAAGTTCACACACTGTCTGGTTCAGAGTTTGGCTTAATTCTACTTCAACACATCCAGTATTCCTGCATGTAGAGTATTCATCTCGTTCCGTAATTTTTGGCCCCATGGGCTCGCCTTCACGCGGCGGGGCTGAGTTCGCTGAGCTTGCCCACCCCTTTTTCTCTTTCCTTGGCTTTATTTCTGCCTTCATTGGCCCATTCACCTGTCTTTTGTTCCCTTAAACTCTAAACTTTTTGAAGAATGCTTTAAGTTTGTTTTTTTAATAGCTGTTTTAATAGGTGTTTGTGTTAGGAGCAGGTCATCCCATAAATGCAGTGTATACCATGGTATTTTAGACTTTTAGGCAATATGTGTACAGTGTGTATTTGTGTTGAGGGCAAGTCATTTTATGTTTGAAGCCAATGCAGTGGCATCTGAAATTGTTGGGGTAAGGAGTGGTGATTGAGAATAGCCTTGAGGGCGGGTCATCCCAGAATGCCATGCCATTCAGTATCTGTGATTGTTGGGGAGAGAAGGGTGCACCTATGTTGTACTGTAACTGTGTTGAAGGCAACATCCCAGGATCTGCAGCATATGCCATGTCATTATCTGAGATTGTTTGAGATGGGGCCTATGGTGCAGTACTTGCGCTCAGCCGGGGTAGGCTCTCCGAAGTCTGAAACCTATGCCATATAATATTATGGTATCTTAGTAGTTAGGGTTTTGGATGGAACATGTGCATAAGAACACATTTAGCTGTAATTTGCATCAAGCTAAACACACAACACAATAGTTGACGTCACATTTTGCTTCTGAGACACACACACACACACACACACACACACACACACACACACACACACACACACACACACACACACACACACACACCTGAATTTTACATGTAGCTTCTGAAGGACATATACACAATAGTTGGCATTACCTGTAGCTTAAATTCTAAGAGCAAGTATTACTGAGAACACATACATAGAAAATGACATTGCATGTAGTTTTGGAGAAAGATTTTTCGACTGAGAACACCTACAAAATAGTTGATATTGCATTTAGCTTTTGAGAACATATACATACATAGCAGATATCGCAAATAGCATCTGAGAACACATGCATAAACGATGTCACATGTCATGTAATTTTGGAGAACACATTCTGCTTCTGAGGACTCTGTTGACACACATACACGAAAGTTCACATTGCATGTAATTTTAGAGCATGCATACATAATAGGTGACCTTGCGTTTTCCTTCTGAAAATACTTTTATAATTAACGTTGCTTTTATCCTCTCAGTAAATACAGTACACATTGCATTTAGCATCTGAGAATACGTCTCAGAATACTGAGAACACATACGTAAATGCATTAGCTTGTACATTGCACTTAGTTTTGCAGAACACAAGTAATACTTGACATTGCATTTAAGTTGTCCGCCACATACATACTACCTCACCTTGCATTTACAGTAAAACCTGCATAAGGTGGACACCCACATGACAGTCAAATTGTCCGCCATATACATAACTCGCATTTCATTCACAGAAAAACCTGCATAGTGTGGACACCCAAATGGGTCAAATTGTCTGCCACTTACATAACTCACATTGCATTTACAGTACAAAACGTGCAAAAGGTGGACACCCACATGACAGTCAAATTGTCCGCCATATACATAACTCGCATTTCATTCACAGAAAAACCTGCGTAAGGCGGACACTCAAATGACCCGGTCAAATTGTCGCCACATACATACTTCTTGCATTTACAGAAAAACCTGCGTAAGGCGGACACTCAAATGACCCGGTCAAATTGTCCGCCATACATAACACTCACATGCATTTACAGAAAAATGCGTAAGGCAGACACTCAAATGACCCGGTCAAATTGTCCGCCATATAATAACTCGCATTTCATTTACAGAAAAACCTGCGTAAGGCGGACACCCAAATGACCGTCAAATTGTCCGCCACATACATAACTCACATTGCATTTACAGAAAAACCTGTATAAGGCGGACACCCAAATGACCCGGTCAAATTGTCCGCCGCATACATAACTCACATTGCATTTACAGAAAACCTGCATAAGGCAGACACCAAATGACCTGGTCAAATTGTCCGCCACACATAACTCACTTGCATTTACAGAAAAACCTGCATAAGGCGGACACCCAAATGACCCGGTCAAATTATTCGCTGCACACACATAACTCACATTGCATTTACAGAAAAACCTGCGTAAGGCGGACACCCAAATGACCCGGTCAAATTGTCCGCCGCATACATAACTCACAATTGCATTTACAGAAACACATGCATAAGGCGGACACCCAAATGACCTGGTTAAATTGTCCGCCACATACATAACTCACATTGCATTTACCACCCCCCCCCCCCCCAAAAAACAAACAAAAAAAACAAAAAAAAAAACAAAACAACAACAACAAAAAAACCTGCATAAGGCGGACACCCAAATGACCCGGTCAAATTGTCCGCCACATACATAACTTACATTGCACTTACAGGAAAACCTGCTTAAGGCGGACACTCAAATGACCTGGTCAAATTGTCCGCCATACATAATAACTGACATTGCATTTACAGGAAAACCTGCATACGTCGGGCACTCAAATGACCTGGTCAAATTGTCCGCCGCCTACATAGTAACTCACAACTGCATTTACAGAAAAACCTGCATAAGGCAGACACCCAAATGACCTGGTCAGATTGTCTACCATACATAATAACTCGCATTGCATACAGTAAAACCTGCATAAGGCAGACACCCAAATGACCTGGTCAGATTGTCTACCATACATAATAACTCGCATTGCATACAGTAAAACCTGCATAAGGCAGACACCCAAATGACCTGGTCAGATTGTCTACCATACATAATAACTCGCATTGCATACAGTAAAACCTGCATAAGGCGGACACCCAGTTGACTGGGTCATGCCTTATACATAACTCACATTGCATTTACACTAGTAAAGGAGGGGACTTCAGGTGTGTATTTGCATGTGTTGAGGAAAGGTCAGCCCAGTGTTGCCATGTTGTTTCAGATGGTTTGGGAGAAAGGGTGTATGGTGGCGTTTTTTGTTGTTGTTGTTGTTTGTTTTTTAAGTGGTCGGGGTTTTTTTTTTGTTGGTGTTTTTTTTTTGTTTTTCAAAGGGGGAGGGGGGGGGGGGGGGGTAGGGAGATAGGGGTGTGTCCGTGTATGTGTGTATATGTGTATCAGTTTCCATACCCGAGTAGCCCCTGGCGCGGCCTCAACTCCCGTAAGCTACTTGTGTTGGGTGGGTGGGAGGTCTTTCTTTTGGGTTATGTTTTTTGTTTGTCGACAGGGTATGAAAACTGATTGTTTGTTCTCATGCCAGATGAGTCGTAGTCTCTTCTGGCATGAGACCAAACCATGTGTTTGTGTGTGTATTTGTTTATCTGTGGGAGTTGGATGGTGGTGGTGGTGACGGGGGTGGGGGTGGGGGGGCTGCATGTTGTTTGCCTCTGCAGTATTGTTTTTGTGGAGATGCATGTATATACTTGTTTTGATAGTTGGGATTTTGGTCACAGGGGTAATATGGCATTTGGCTGAAACTTTTCTGTGGCAGTGAACCCTCATAGTTATTGGTTTCCAGTCAAGTTTCACGGCGGGCATATACATAGCATTTGACATGGTTGCATGTAGTTTTGGAGAACATCTACATATAAGCTGACAAGGCAGACACCCAAATGACTGGGTCAAATTGTCTGCCACGTACATAGTAACTGACATTACATTTACAGTAAAACCTGCACAAGGCAGACACCCAAATGGCCTGGTCAAATTGTCTGCCACATACATAATAAATCACATTACATTTACAGTAAAAGCTACATAAGTGGACACCCAAATTACCAGGTCAAACTGTCCGCCACATACATAATAACTCATGTTGCATTTAAGCGGACACCTGAACGACCAGATCAAATTGTCAGGCACATACATAATAATCAAAATTAGGGGGAAGGGGGGGGGGCGGAGGTAGGGGTGTGTCCGTGTGTGTCATGTGTATCAGTTTTCATACCCGAGTAGCCCCTGGCGCGGCCTCAACTCCCGTAAGCTACTTGTGTTGGGTGGGTGGGAGGTCTTTCTTTTGGGTTATGTTTTTTGTTTGTCGACAGGGTATGAAAACTGATTGTTTGTTCTCATGCCAGATGAGTTGTAGTCTCTTCTGGCATGAGACCAAACCATGTTTTTTTGTTTTTTGTTTTTTAAGGGAGGGTGGTGGGGGGGGGGGGGGTGGGGGGAGGATGTAGGGATGTGTCTGTGTATGCGTGTATGTGTATCAGTTGTCATACCCGAGTAGCCTCTGGCGCGGCCTCAACTCCCGTAAGCTACTTGTGTTGGGTGGGTGGGGGGTCTTTCTTTTGGGTTATGTTTTTTGTTTGTCGAGAGGGTATGAAACTGATTGTTTGTTCTCATGCCAGATGAGTCGTAGTCTCTTCTGGCATGAGACCAAACCATTTTTTTTTGTTTTGTTTTGGTTTTTTTGTTGTTGGTTGGTTGGTTTTGCAGGGGGGGGGGGGGGGGGGGGGGGTCGGAGGGGATGGATGTAGCAGTATCATTTATATATATATATTCTCACATCACAGCATATTATATCATTACAAATAATGTTGGGGGTGTAACATGGTATTTGGCTTAAACTTTTCTGTGGCGGTACGCCCTCATAGTCAATTATTGGTCACCTGTCAAGTTTTACATAGAACGCATTCATAGTATTTGACATGGTTGCATGTAGTTTTGGAGAACATCTACACAATAGCTGACATTACATTTATTGTAAATCCTGCATAAGGTGGACACCCAAATGACTGGCCAGGGTCATACTGGGTGCCACATGCATAACTCGCATTGCATTTACATTAAAACCTGTATAAGGCAGACACCCAGATGACACGGGTTATAATTATTGTCCGACATGTACATACCTCACCTTGCATTTACAGTAAAACCTGCATAAGACGGACACTCAAATGACCGGATCAAATTGTCCACCATACATAATACATAACTCGCATTGCATTTACAGTAAAACCTGAATAAGATGGACACCCAAATGACGGGGTAAAATTGTCCGCCATACATAACTTGCATTGCATTTACAGTTAAACCAGCATAAGGTGGACACGGCCCCATGGGCTCGCCTTCACGCGGCGGGGCTGATTTCGCCAAGCTTGCCCACCCCTTTTGCTCTTTCTTCACTCTTATTTCTGCCTCCCTCGGTCCATTCACCTGTCTTTTGCTCTCTTAAAATCTCCTCCGGGGGGAGGTCAGTAAGCGGGTGTCTGCTGACCCTTGGTCCAGTGAGACATCTGAGGGTCGTTTCTGAAGACCGACTTCACTGGATTCTCCCACCTGGTCTTCAGCCTGGCGGGCTTTGTTCGCAGCGCCCTGCTGGTGCTGCTGAACACCTGTCATGTTGAAGACCTTCACAACGCACCTCTCTCTGGTGCGTTGTTTTCCCAAACCGCCTCACGGCGGGGAGGTTCCGTGTTGGAGCGGTCTGTTCTCCAACTGCCTCCCAGGCATGTTGTCTTCATTGGCAACTAAGGAATTTTCCTTCCTACCTCTCTGTCTATCCCTCACCATCCCATTCACCTGTATCTTTCTCTTTAAAACCTCCCGAATTTAGCCGCTCTGTCCTTCCTCTCTTCTCTCAGCTGATTTCTAAGTTCGGCCCTTTCATCTATATTTCTTCTTTTTAACTCCTCACTCACGTCTGCACTACCAGTGGCTAGGAATAAGTGATGTTGGGCATATGCTGCGAACTGGTTTATTGCGCCTAGGAGATGATAAGTTGCAATATTTGCTGTATATGCGCTTAGTATTTATCTTTGTTTACCTAGTTGTAATTGTCATTTGTTTTCTACGCTTTTTTGTAACCGGGAGTTCGAGAAATTAGCATGAAGGTGCAGCGTCTCCTGCATGTCCTAGGTTTATATTGCCCCGTAGACCAGTTTGCATCCTTTTCCACCGTTACATTTTTGTTTTTTTCATGTAGTGCAGGCACACTCAGCCGCGAATTAGTCTTTGTGGCTTGCGCGGCTTTAAGCCCTAAACACTCACTCACTCACTCGCATAAGGTGGACACCCACATGACCGGGTCAAATAGTCTGCCATGTACATAACTCACTCACAGTAAAACCTGCAAAGCACCCAAATGACCGGGTCAAATTGTCCGCCATACATAATAACTCACATTGCATTGTATTATATTATCTACATAACAGTTCATATTGCATTTACAGTAAAACCTGCATAAGGCGGACACTCAAATGACCGGGTCAAATTGTCCACCATTCATAATACGTACATGTAACTCACATTGCATTGGATTTACAGTTAAACCTGCATAAGGCGGACACCCAAATGACAGGGTCATATTGTCCGCCGCATACATAATTCACATTGCATTTACAGTTAAACCTGCATAAAGCGGACACCCAAATGACCGGGTCAAATTGTCCGCCATGTACATAACTCACCTTGCATTTACAATAAAACCAGCATTAGGCGGACACTCGAATGACCGGGTCAAATTGTCCACCATTCATAATACGTACATGTAACTCACATTGCATTGACATTAAAACCTGCATCAGGCGGACACTCGAATGACCGGGTCAAATTGTCCACCATTCATAATACATGTAACTCGCATTGCATTTACAGTATAACCTGCATACAGCGGACACCCACATGACCCAGTCAGATTGTCCGCCATACATAACTTGCATTGCATTTACAGTTAAACCAGCATGACCGGGTCATATTGTCCGCTGCATACATTATTCACATTGCATTTACTGTAAAACCTGTGTAAAGCGGACACCCAAATGACCGGGTCAAATTGTCCGCCTTGTACATAAATCACCTTGCATTTACAGTAAAACCTGCATAAGGCGGACACTCGAATGACCGGGTCAAATTGTCCACCATACATAATATGTACATGTAACTCACATTGCATTGACAGTAAAACCTGCATAACACCCAAATGGCCGGGTCAAACTGTCCACCATACAAAATAACTCATATTGCATTGACAGTGAAACCTGTATAAGGCGGACACTCAAATGACCGGGTCAAACTGTCCACCATACAAAATAACTCATATTGCATTGACAGTGAAACCTGTATAAGGCGGACACTCAAATGACCGGGTCAAATTGTCCACCATACAAAATAACTCATATTGCATTGACAGTGAAACCTGTATAAGGCGGACACTCAAATGACCGGGTCAAAATGTCCACCATACAAAATAACTCATATTGCATTGACAGTGAAACCTGTATAAGGCGGACACTCAAATGACCGGGTCAAACTGTCCACCATACAAAATAACTCATATTGCATTGACAGTGAAACCTGTATAAGGCGGACACTCAAATGACCGGGTCAAACTGTCCACCATACAAAATAACTCATATTGCATTGACAGTGAAACCTGTATAAGGCGGACACTCAAATGACCGGGTCAAACTGTCCACCATACAAAATAACTCATATTGCATTGACAGTGAAACCTGTATAAGGCGGACACTCAAATGACTGGATCAAACTGTCCACCATACAAAATAACTCATATTGCATTGACAGTGAAACCTGTATAAGGTGGACACTCAAATGACCGGGTCAAACTGTCCACCATACAAAATAACTCATATTGCATTGACAGTGAAACCTGTATAAGGCGGACACTCAAATGACCGGGTCAAACGTGTGTCCACCATACAAAATAACTCATATTGCATTGACAGTGAAACCTGTATAAGGCGGACACTCAAATGACCGGGTCAAATTGTCCACCATACAAAATAACTCATATTGCATTGACAGTGAAACCTGTATAAGGCGGACACTCAAATGACCGGGTCAAATTGTCCACCATACAAAATAACTCATATTGCATTGACAGTGAAACCTGTATAAGGCGGACACTCAAATGACCGGGTCAAATTGTCCACCATACAAAATAACTCATATTGCATTGACAGTGAAACCTGTATAAGGCGGACACTCAAATGACCGGGTCAAACTGTCCACCATACAAAATAACTCATATTGCATTGACAGTGAAACCTGTATAAGGTGGACACTCAAATGACCGGGTCAAACTGTCCACCATACAAAATAACTCATATTGCATTGACAGTGAAACCTGTATAAGGCGGACACTCAAATGACCGGGTCAAACTGTCCACCATACAAAATAACTCATATTGCATTGACAGTGAAACCTGTATAAGGCGGACACTCAAATGACCGGGTCAAACTGTCCACCATACAAAATAACTCATATTGCATTGACAGTGAAACCTGTATAAGGCGGACACTCAAATGACCGGGTCAAACTGTCCACCATACAAAATAACTCATATTGCATTGACAGTGAAACCTGTATAAGGCGGACACTCAAATGACCGGGTCAAATTGTCCACCATACAAAATAACTCATATTGCATTGACAGTGAAACCTGTATAAGGCGGACACTCAAATGACCGGGTCAAACTGTCCACCATACAAAATAACTCATATTGCATTGACAGTGAAACCTGTATAAGGCGGACACTCAAATGACCGGGTCAAACTGTCCACCATACAAAATAACTCATATTGCATTGACAGTGAAATCTGTATAAGGCGGACACTCAAATGACCGGGTCAAACTGTCCACCATACAAAATAACTCATATTGCATTGACAGTGAAACCTGTATAAGGCGGACACTCAAATGACCGGGTCAAACTGTCCACCATACAAAATAACTCATATTGCATTGACAGTGAAACCTGTATAAGGCGGACACTCAAATGACCGGGTCAAATTGTCCACCATACAAAATAACTCATATTGCATTGACAGTGAAACCTGTATAAGGCGGACACTCAAATGACCGGGTCAAATGTCCACCATACAAAATAACTCATATTGCATTGACAGTGAAACCTGTATAAGGCGGACACTCAAATGACCGGGTCAAACTGTCCACCATACAAAATAACTCATATTGCATTGACAGTGAAATCTGTATAAGGCGGACACTCAAATGACCGGGTCAAATGTCCACCATACAAAATAACTCGTATTGCATTGACAGTGAAACCTGTATAAGGCGGACACTCAAATGACCGGGTCAAATTGTCCACCATACAAAATAACTCATATTGCATTGACAGTGAAACCTGTATAAGGTGGACACTCAAATGACCGGGTCAAACTGTCCGCCATGTACATCCTCACCTTGCATTTACAGAAAAACCTGCAGAAGGCGGACACCCAAGTGACTGGTCAAATTTTTCGCCACAAACATAACTCACATTGCATTTACAGAAATCCTGCATAAGTCAGACACCCAAATGACTGGGACAAAGTGTTCGCCATATACATCAGAACTTACATTACATTTACAATTTTCAAGCTCTAAAAACATTTACACAATACTTGACTTAAGGCATTCATCTTTTAACCGAAGCACAATACATGTACATGTAGTTGACAATGACATATTGCATAGACGCTAAATTTTGCATCTGAGATTTACATTATAGCTGTCATTGCACTTATAGCTTCTGAGAACATGCAGTTGACTTTGCATATATATAGATTCTGAGCACATAAAGTACTTGTTAACAGTGCATGCATGTGCCCTCTGAGAACATACACATGAAAGTTTAACATTGCATGTAGCTTCTGACTGATAAAAGTTAAACATTTTATTTGACAAGGCGTAGATCATACATGTATCTGTGGTGGTGATCCCTCTTGGTTGTTGGTCCCATTGGAAATACAGTGTTGAATGATACTTTTCATAAAAAGCTGGGTGCTCATTGTAAGAATTAAGAATATACGGAAAATACCATAATTTTCAATTGCTGAGCAATACACTGGCAGCTTTTGCTTTTGAGAACTTACACGTAATAGTTGACATGGCATATGGCATCTGTCTGTGAACCCTCAGCACAACAAGAGTGTGTACTGACTATGACATTACAGTTGACAGTTTTGAGCACTGATTGAGTGCTCTGTTTGATGCCAGACTGTGAACAGTGGATTTTATTTTATTTTTTAGAGAGAGAGAGAGAGAGAGTGGGTTTTTGTTGTGTGTGTGTTTTTTAAATCCTGCTACCTGATTCATTGTGTGTGAGTGTAAAGTCCCATGGGCTCGCCTATGTGCGTTAACTTAATTTAACCATGGCCTTGTTGAATTAATTTGTCTTATGCTGAAAAAGCCATAGAGGTAGCCTGAAATATTCTGTTCTCAGCACCACAAGGGTTAACGTATATGTACCTTTATAGCACTGTTATACTCATGTGAAGCTTAAGTTTGTGTTTGTACAAGTATTTGAGTAACGTTTATTTCATGGCCTGCAGTCAAGACTAGGCATGCAAATATCAACATGTGCATGTGTCATGTGTATCCATTGAATTGAACTGAACTGGTACCCGAGGAATTGAACAGAAACGTGGTCAGTGCATCTGACAATATTGGAAGAGGGTGGCACACAGCTGCATGGAAATTTATGTAAATTTTTATATCCTTTCCCACTTAATAACGGTGATAACAAGAATAGGGCAGCGAGGAAAAACTCATTGAAACATTCAAAGTCGAACGTTTTACAAACTTGGCTGTTTGCATTTTGGCACACATAGCTGCTGCCCAATAGGGCTGTATGGATACGGTCTGTCAATATACTAGCTTGAAATCCCTCTGTGGGAGCTAGGAAAACCCTTATGTTAAAGCTGGCAAGAACGATGAGTTGAGTCGGTTCGTTGAGTGACACAGAGGCCTGGTGGCACTTTATCTCAGCCTAAAAGTCATCTCCGGAGATGAAATGTCAGATTGTCCCAGTCTGAAACGACACCATGGGTTCCACTCACGATCGGGGAGGAATTCCACTGGAGTTGTAAGGGCTGAGCAACACTGGCTGAGGTTTAGGGAGGAGGAGGGAGCATCTTGGCTCAACATGGCACTTGATCTCAGCATATCTCAAGAGCGATGAAATGTCGTATTATCTCAACCTAAAACGACTCCATGGGTTCCACTCACGGCCGGGGAGGAATTCCACTGGCGTTGTAAGGGTTGAGCGACACCGGCTGAGGTTGACGGAGCATTTTGGCTCAAAATCTTTATCTCAGCCTCAAAAGTCATCCCGAGAGAGAGGTGAAATGTCATATTATGTCAGCCTAAAACCTAAAACGACTCCATGGGTTCCACTCACGACCGGGGAGGAATTCCATGGCGTTGCAAGGTTGAGTGACGCTGAGGCTGAGCCAGGAGGAGGGAAATGAGATGGTGCCATTTTTGTGAAGTCGCTCGAGCTGACTCCTCATAGTCATAGTGTCACTCTAACTGAAGTGCGAGCTAGAAAGCCCACAGGCCGCGAGCTGGCAAGTAAAGAGTTTTGGCGGAGAAGCATATTGCCCCGGCTGCAACAGCAGCTGTTTCAGTGGGGTCAAGGCCAGATCAGTGGAAATGGGGAAGGACTGAAGTCTATATATATATATGAATGAGGAATCATTTCATCTAGGTGCAGCCCAGGCTGGGATTGAACAGCGAACTGTGACACCCTCAGACATTTTGTCAGTATTTTCTTTTCATGTCACCAATATTGTACTGACACGGTACAAGTGTGTGTGTGTGTGTGTGTGTGTGTGTGTGTGTGTTCATGGTTTTTGCCCTATGTGGTGGAAAAGGACGTTAAACCCCCAAACACTCACCCACCCTCATGGTTTTTGGTTGTTAGACTTGTTTTTGTGATATTTTGAAGCTTTGACAATAAATAAAAAAAATGCACATAAAAAAAGAAAAAACTGCAAAGAAAAGAAAAGAAAAAACAAACAAAAGAGATTAAGGAAGAAAAGGAGAAAAAAAAATTAAAAAAGAAGAAAAAAGAAAAGAAAAGAAAAAAAAACACATAAAAGAAGGAAAAAAAGTAAAAGGAAGAAAAGAAACTGAAAGAGAGAGAGACAGAGGGAAAAAAAGACAAAAAGCAAATTCCATGTATATACTGGGTATGTTTGTGTCCACATTTGCATGTTATCAAGAAACGTCTTCATTTCATCAACCACCTTCATGTTGTCAGGAAGCTTCATGTCATCAAGCAAGCTTCTTTAAGTCGAGTCGTCAGCAAGCTTCTTCATGTCGTTAGCAAGCTGCTTCTTGTCGTCAGCAAGCTTCATGTCTTCAGCAAGCTTCTTCATTTCTTTAACAAGAACAAGTTCTTCCTCATTTCAAAGTCAACATGTCTTCAGCAAGCTTCTGCATGTCTTCAACAAGACCAATGCCACCCAAATTTGACATGTCATGAAGAGATCTGAAACGCTAATTCTGCACAGTGATGTCGACTTGCTCATCTCACTGCAACCATTAGAGATATTTCTTTACCACAAATGCTGAAATTTCTTTTTGTTTAACCACTAGAATTGTATTTACTACAGTCACTGGATAAATAGCCTATTGTTGCTTTCATGGCTTTGAAAAAAACCTCTGTCCAAACCAGTGATGCATATGTACCTTCACGTTGCTCCTCTTCCGTTGATGCGATAGCCATTGTTGCTGGAACTTTGCCTTGTATGACTTGCAAAGATTGGCTGTCTGGGTAGAATTTGTTGCACACACGTTGTTGATCCACCACAGTTTTCAGGGCCTGTATGTAAAAGTCGAGGTTAGTTTAACCCACGGCGACGGGCCTAACCCAGGCTAGGACAAAAGAAACCCAAAAGCAAAATTAAATACAAAAGGAAGCGAAGAAAGGAAGAAAAAAAATAAAAATTTAACCCTAGAGCTGGATGCCCCCCCCCCACGCACGCACACACACACACACACACACACACATATATCACATACATAAGTACATAGGAAACTGCATGTGTATGTAAGAACGTATATAAAAATCCCCCCCCCCCCCGGCCGCCCCCCTTACACACACGTCGTCAATGACCTTATGTCTGCCTTGGATGACGGGAAGTTGTCAGTCCAAGTGCTGCTGGACATGTCCGCAGCGTTTGACACAATTGACCACAGCATTCTGCTGTCCCGTCTTGAAAGTACCTTTGGCATTCGAGGCTCAGCTCTGGATTGGATTCGATCCTATCTGTCTGACCGTACTGTTTCTGTTTCCATTGACGGCCTAAAGTCAAACCCTGCTCCACTGAGGTTTGGCGTTCCTCAAGGTCCTGTGATCTTCACTCTTTATGCACAGCTAGCGTCTGATGTCATACAGCAGTACTCCATTTCCTATCACATGTACGCTGATGATACACAACTCCATGACTCTGGCTATGCCAGATGAGCTAGGACAGTGTCATCGGGTGCATGCCAAACCCTGCATTAGCGATGTCAAGCAGTGGATGCAGTCAACAAAACTACAGCTCAGTGATGACAAGACAGAGGCAATGCTTGTTGTCTCAAAAGAACCACAGACTCTGACCTGCCAACATCCATGTGTATCAATGGTACACGTTAATCTCTTGTAGGTAGTACTACTTGTTGTGCATCTTAGGGATTGGTAATTATGCAAATCGCATTTTGCCTCTTTTATTGTAACATCAGGTACACACAATTACATGTACTTTGGTCATCGTGTGCATTTTAGGCGATTAGTAATGATGCAAATAGTAGTTTATTTTTGCCTGGAGTATTGAATCAGGTAAGTACGGTACATAGGCTGATCACGCATTTTAGGGAACTTTATAATTATTTATATTGTGTTATATTTTGCCTGCTTGTGTAATATCATGTAAGTATGCAATAGTTCATTAATTTTAAGGTGGTCGAGTTAGCAGATCTGTGTGTGTTTGCTGCGGGTAAGTACTTAAGTGGTAGTGTATATTTAGATGATTAGTAAGGACACAAACCTCAGGGGACCCAGAATAGCCGAATGTTGGACTTTCAATGTTCGGGTCGTGAGTTTGCCGGAATCGCGGCTGGGGCCAGCTGTTCGTGCTGGCCTTTTCTCGTTACTCCATCATTGATATCACCCATGCGTGGCGGAAAAGGACATTAAAACTCCCAAACACCCACCCACACGAACCTCAGTATACTGTAGCAGGTATAGGCCTTCACTTCAGGTACGTGGCACTGTTCGTTTTGACCGATCATTTGGGGGTTCTGCCGGTGTACTCCAGATTCCTGCCACTATATACAGTACTTGGAAATCTGCAGCCCACAAACCTTAAAAAAGAAATTCTTGAGAAATTCTTAAGAAAAGAAATGTGTGCTGGGTTCTTTTTGTGGTGTGGCACCTTGATCCAAACAGATGGATAAAGCGCCTAAATTCATCTTATCAGTATGAAATTAACAATCATCTCTTCTCCAAATTCATAGGTTATTCACATTTCCTTGGAAGTTTATTGCATATTTTATCCTCATTTCACAGGGCACATGGAGCTTGAGTGGAGTACATTGCCTGTACTGCAGCCTTGCCTCTGGAAATAATGTGGCCATCTGAAATCCTGAAGTCATTGTGGACAACTCAGCCTGCTTATACTGTTACAGGTTAAAAGAGCGTCTCTCTCTCCCTCGCTCTCTTTTTTTTTATATTTTTTATTTTATTTATTATTAAGAAAGCATCTTTATTGTTTAGTAAAATGCTGTTTTGTATCATGTTTAGCAGATTTGGTGGGAAGTGTTTGTGGACAATATTCCTTCACTTACTTTGAAAAGCGGTTGCTGCCATTTTTCCCCCCGTTCAGAAAAGGGATATTTACTGGAAAAGTTTTGGTTGTGTGTTGACACTGAACAGTATCTGGTGTTTTGCTTATAATGTCAGTATTAGTATGAAAAGAATGTTCTGTCCTTGGAATTCATAGATCATTTACATTTCCTCAGTAACTTATTGTGTCTTCCTCATTTCACAGGGCACATGGAGACACACACCGAGCAATACGTAAAAAAATAATGTATTCAAAAAGTAGTCAGATCTTTTCTATCCATATGGGGGCACAAGAAAAAACACGAGGTAAATAAATCAAAACATACATGCATTGGAAGTACATGTATATGCAATTACACACATACTAATAAGTGGTATCTCTCTCTCTCTCTCCACTCATGTAAACCACACAGATTTTTAATAATATATTTTCATCGCTTTTTTATAGCCTGCCTTATATAAGCCGCGAAATAGTCTTTGTTGCTTGCGCGGCATAAAGCCCTAAATATCTCTCTCTCTCTCTCGCTCTCGCTCTCTGTTGTATGTATTCTACAAATACGCTATTCCTGTCTTCTCTGCATTGAAAGCAAATACAGCATGCTTAATTGTGTGCATGACATTTTGCTTTGTCATACACAAAATTCTTCTCGCAAGACTACGTAGTCGGGAATTCAGCTGCTCCGCCACCTGTGTGACGTGTGCAAGGTTGGGGTATTGATCCACACAATACCCAGTGCTGCACGCCGAATGGTTTTCATTAAAGTGGAACTGATCAACAAGGAATCTGGTTCCTGCGAACAAGTAAGGTTCTTGTGCTAAACAATATAATAATCGTGTGCGTTGCAGCTATTGTCATACACGATTGTTGCTCTCGGTAGAGCTTCTCGAAAGCGCCGGCACAAAAGATCAAAGAAAAGACTCGGACCTTTCATGTGTTCTCATCGATGAAAACCCCAAACATACACCGTGGGGACAATGGATCAGGAACAGTCCGGGTGACAAAGTGTGGTGAGTGACTGCCTCCTCTTTGCACACCTTACTCGCCTTCATCTTGCTCAGATATCGCCCACTACCATGGGCCACCGGGAAGTATTCGAAGCTGTTGTAACCGTCTTTGTTGTTTGATTAGCACGAGTCTTCAGGCTTGGTGACGTCCTTGTATAAACGTTCCAGTGATATGGAGATGCCACACACCACATGTCTGACTGCGTCCCACAGCTCCGATTCTGTGAATTTTGGAACAAATTACGAGTATGAGAGAGAGAGCATATGTCATACGTGGGCCGTTCCATAAATTTTGAGATGTGCGCAGACTGATGACACCACACTTAAACGACTGTGACCAGCGTGTAGAACGTCCGCGACTTACCTTTGGTGCCAAATATCATAAAATTCCGACCGTTAGTTTTTAAGCAGTGACTTTTTATTTATTTAATTTGTTAATGTGTCTAGTTCACCTTGTTTTCATATGACGGTATCAGACGCAAACTGCTTGGTATTATATTTTGTAACTTGTATTACAATTTTGTATGGTGAATGTTCTTGCAGGTGCACCATTGTTTGTTTGTTGTTTTTAAGTACTGCAGATTTGAAGGGGTGGCTCTTGCAGATGGCGGACAATATATCACAGTTTAGTGTCAAGAATAATTATCATAACTAGATCCATCAATTTTCAGCAGGGCGGTAAATGAGAGGTAGGATGAATCGGAGGGACCCTGCGCTATTGAATCTGTTGCCCGCCGCTCATGACCAGTCGCCCATGACCAATATCACGACCCGTCGCGCATGACCAACCGCGTGTAGCGTATGACCAGTCGTGTGCAGCGTATGACCAGTCGTGTGTAGCGCGTTACCAGTCGTGTGTAGCGGGTGACCAGTCGCAGGTAGCTCATGGACCCTATACGCACGTTTTCATATATGAATTAATCCTACCATGATCCATCCTCTTGCTGCTTCGCTGCTGCCTGCCTGCCTGCTGCCATCTTGCCACCTGCTTGCTAACTCCCACCTACCTGCCGCCTGCTTACTGCCTGCATGCTGCTGCTGGGTTGCTTGCTTGCCGCCTACTTGTTGCTTGCTTGCTGGCTGCTTCTTGTTGCTTGCTTGCTGACTACCTCTTGTTGCTTGCTTGTTGGTGGTGGTTGCTTGCTTGTTGCCTAATTCTTCTTGCTTGCTTGTTGGTGCTTGTTGCTTACTTGTTGCCTTCGTCTTGTTGCTTGCTTGTTGGTGCTTGTTGCCTACTTCTTGTTGCTTGTTGGTGCTTATTTCTTGCTTGTTGCCTATGTCTTGTTGCTTGCTTATTGGTGCTTAATGCTTGCTCGTTGCCTACTTCTTGTTGCTTGCTTGTTGGTGCTTATTGCTTGCTTGTTGCCTACTTGTTGCTTGCTTGTTGCTTGCTTGTTGCTTACGTCTTGTTGCTTGCTTGTTGGTGCTTATTGCTTGCTTGTTGCCTACTTCTTGTTGCTTGCTTGTTGGTGCTTATTGCTTGCTTGTTGCCTACTTCTTGTTGGTGCTTGTTGCTTGCTTGTTGCCTATGTCTTGTTGCTTGCTTGTTGGTGCTTATTGCTTGCTTGTTGCCTACTTCTTGTTGCTTGCTTGTTGGTGCTTGTTGCTTGCTTGTTGCCTACTTCTTGTTGCTTGCTTGTTGGTGCTTATTGCTTGCTTGTTGCCTACTTCTTGTTGCTTGCTTGTTGGTGCTTATTGCTTGCTTGTTGCCTACTTCTTGTTGCTTGCTTGTTGGTGCTTGTTGCTTGCTTGTTGCCTACTTCTTGTTGCTTGCTTGTTGGTGCTTATTGCTTGCTTGTTGCCTACTTCTTGTTGCTTGCTTGTTGGTGCTTATTGCTTGCTTGTTGCCTACTTCTTGTTGGTGCTTGTTGCTTGCTTGTTGCCTACTTCTTGTTGCTTGCTTGTTGGTACTTATTGCTTGCTTGTTGCCTACGTCTTGTTGCTTGTTTGTTGGTGCTTGTTGGTGCTTTTTGCTTGCTTGTTGCCTACTTCTTGTTGCTTGCTTGTTGCCTACTTCTTGTTGCTTGCTTGTTGGTGCTTGTTGCTTGCTTGTTGCCTACTTCTTGTTGCTTGCTTGTTGGTGCTTATTGCTTGCTTGCTTGTCCTAGTGCTTTTGTTTGCTTGCTTGCTTGCTTGTTGCCTACTTCTATTTGCTTGCTTGTTGGTGGTGGTTACTTGCTTGTTTGCTGCCTGCTTCTTGATTGCTTGTTGCCTACTTCTTGTTGCTTGCTTGTTGCCTACTTCTTGTTGCTTGTTGCATACTTGTTGTTTGCTTGTTGTGTACTTGTTGGTTGCTTCTTGCCTACTTGTTGCTTGCTTGTTGCCCTATACTTGTTGGTGCTTGCTTGCTTGTTGCCTGCTTCATGCTTGCTTGCTTCAGTGTTGCTGCTTCTTGTTGCTTGCTTTGTGCCCTGGTGATTTTGTTGCTTGCATGCTTGCTTTGTTGCCTGCCTAATGTTGCTTTCAGAGTCCCAAATGCTGGAAACGCAGTGAAACTGTCTGCTGAATTCAGCATGGAGAGGTCAGCCTGCCTACTGATTTACAATGATAAAGATTTGTCCTCTGATTGTATCTCCTTTCCTTTCTCAAGCTATACAGCATTTGCTTGCAGTTGATGAGAAATACAGTTGTCTGACCAGTGATTCACTTATCACATTTCATGTTTCAGCAGAACAGTAATTAATTTTGTTTAACCAGCTCGCCATGTTTCCTCTGTTTCACAGTCTGCAACCACCAGTTCATGCTGTCACGTCAAGGAGGCCACAACGTCTAGAAGCTCTCCATACTGCGACAGTGTACGATCCAGAACTCCAGCAGGTGATCAGATACATCCTGAACGGTTGACTGCGGGTTACCGCCAAACAGCTCTACCCCTTTTCACCAGATGCAAGGAGAGTTGTTGCTCATTGATGGATTGGTCGTGTACAATCACCGGATTGTCATCAGTGTCAGCCAGCATAAGGACATCCTCCACAAGCTGCATGAGATGCACCAAGGACTCAACAAATGTCAGCAGAACGCTCAGCCTACGATTTGGTGGCCTGGCCTGAGCAGTGACTGCTGGTGTGTTGGGAGCATAGACCAGCCCAACATCCTGAGCCACTTCGCCAGACTACACTACATTCTACATCATCCATCAACAAGTTCTGCCTGATGTTTGCCACCCACCACATTCTTGAGGTCATTGTATCAGATAATGACCCACAGTTCCAATGCTAGGAATTTGCAGACTTTGCACGAGAGTACGACTTTCTACACCTCCAACAGCTGCCAGTGCCGTGGAAGGTGATTTCATCTCCACCATTTTTGTCACATAGTCATGATTCACAGGACATCAGTGCCAGCAAACCTCCGGGAGGAATAATTCTGTTTGTGGGCTGTTATGCCACTAAAGCTTCATGACATTATGGTGGTGGTACTATGAAGAGCGTATTGTGTAAAAGTGAGAGCCTTATGCTTTGTTGTGAGAGCAAGTTTGTGGGGGGTTCTGGCCTCCATTGTGGGCATCTTGCCATTGTGGATATAGGTTTACACATTGTGGGCATTTATGGCTAATCTTTTTATTGTTTTGACAATAATTCAGGCACCATCTTTGGCACGAACCAAAGCACACAAGAAGGGGGAGAGAGTGAGAGCAAAAAATTTGGGGGGTAAAGTCATGTATACTTTGATTCAGACTAAAAAAAAAAAAAAAACAACAACAAGGAAGCCTTGAGCACAAATATGCACCGAGTATTAAAGTTCATGACAATGAGTCTCTCGAGGAATTTCTCTCTTATTTCTTTTTGTCATGTTCGTTGAGGCGCTGAGTTTCCAGTTTTATTTGCATTCGAAATTAAAGACTTCGACTTCTTTATTTGTTAGGCCTTAGCCTATGACAAAGCGAGTTGTGCCAGAATCAGTCAGATCTGGTCAGCACAAAATTCAACGGCACTGACCTGCTGGAGAGAGGGGGGAGCCGGGATAGCCGAATGGTAGAGCAGCACGGCCACCTCAATTTCTACCTATTTCTGTACATAAAGCATGGACAACAGTATTTTGTATTCAATTTTACGACCACAAAAAAAACTTACTAGGACATGTATATCTGAATGGTGAAAACATTCTTGCTTTTTGCTGATGAGGTGATAACACCACCACCACTTTCAGAAACACCAGCTGTCCTGCCAGCAAAAGATAGCAGCTGTGTAAGAGTAAAATTAGGTGTAGCTATTTCAAAAAAAAATAAAAAAAAATTCGGGTCACAGGCAGACCTGAAGCACGTTTCTACACCATTTTGAGAAATGCAGACAAATTAGTAACTGCAAAAATACAAATCATAATACAAATAACTCAAAAACGTATAACATCCCTGAGAGACTAGAACGCTAAAATATGACAGGACATTTCAATACACGCCTGTCACAGACCTGACTCACTGATTCAGAATCACTTTCATGGTTTATACAATGTGCTACTTAGGGATAAGTTTGAGGACCGCTACGGCAGCTAGATTGGTCTAGCTACGGTTCCTCAACCCCTCCCCCCCCCCCCCCCCCCCCCCCGCGTCCACCCGATTTGAGTTCAGTGCATGCCGGCGCACAGGCTGAATTTCGGTCATAACTGGATCGCACGACCTAAGACTGAACTGAGAGGACTGGTGAAGATTGAAGAAGTGAACTTAAAACAACCTGAATATCTTACACATACTGATTCTGCAATCCCAGTCAGTGCTGCACGACAGCATAACTATCCGGCATGGAATACCGTCCACTGACGTACGGCCGTTGTCCCTGGGCGAGGTGCTTCAACGCGGCAATACTGAGGTCAGAGTGATGGTGAAACAGTCCGGCCACTGAATCGGCCAACAACACTATTCTGGGCTTCAACAATTCATACGGGCTACAAACTGAACTGAATTGCGTGGAACTGCACAACAACTGAACTGACGGTCTGGAGCAAGTTCGCCACGAACAAAAGGTCACGTGGTCAGTTTCTATGTAAACAAAGATGGCGGCGCCCACCGAAGGCCTCGTTGAAGTGGAACTAAGAAATGGCTTAAAATGAATTTGCGGGTGGATGGTGACCTTCTGTCCCAACTTGTAATTGTGCAGAATAGTATACGAAAATAATTTGAGCTAATTGCACCGGGCCGTGGTCGCCAGACATTCAGGGATATGTTGTGCGTGTTTGTGGGGAAGGAGTGGTCAAAGTGAGTACGTAAGGGTGTCTCCGTTTTGCATCGAGTAGAACATGCATACTAGCGGTATATCATGCTCCAAGCCAGTAATATTGCTCCTCCTCAAAAACGTCGTCTTCTGCGCTCAAAAGATGACTGATAGCTGTGAGCACTAGAGTCTTCTTCTTCCTTTTCAACCTTGCCAACAACCGTGTTCGTGATTCCGCCGCCATTTTGAAAGCGCCTTGTTCTAATTGGCCGTTTCCCAACGAGGCAGAGCGACCTCCGCAAGCGCCCGCGAGCGCATTTGCGTAAGAAACGCGGCCCTGGTCAGTTTCTCCGCCTGGGTAGTACAGTGTACACGAGTACCGTTCACAGTCGGCGAGGACCGGCACAGGGGCCGGAAGGGCGATAACTTTGATTTAGTCAGTACAGTTCGCGGCCGGTGAAAGTCAGTAGTACTATGTGTGTGTGTGCGTGTGTGCGCGCGCGCGTGCGGCGCTTTGGAATGTTTGGGGGTACAACAAATTCCAATATTCCGGGTTGTTGTTGTTGTTGTTTTCTGTTGTTGTTGTTGCTGCTGTTTGGGGGGCATTGCTAGCAGCGACCACATATCCCTTCATTCCTCTGTCGTCTGCTAGATCTTGTGCCAGCCACGCATGAATACAAGCAGTCCACAAGCCAAGCTCACTTATCCCTAATTGTATCTGGCATGAAACTTACTCACAAAGCCAACAAAAACCCCAGATTGCCACATATTACTTTGCACACAAATTTTAATAACGGGCAACAATGTTGAACTATTTTTAGCGTAGTTGTTACTGCATGCCCCGAAGCTATTAATCACGGTGTTCTGTAACCTTGTGGAGGAATCCCTCCATCTCAGTTGTTGTCTGACAACCTGGCGGCCTGCGGCGAGCCCCGTATACACTTGCCGCTCATTGTCCACTTTCCAGTAGGCAGACAACGCAGTTTGACGTTAGGCGGGTCGGGGACAAAGTCGGCGTGACATGAAACGTCACCTTCTAATGACGTCAGCGTGTGATGCCAGATAGACACTGTGCCGTTGGCGATTGGTGGAGCCCTTCTTTTGTCACATAGGGGCTCTGTAAAATCATTGTGAACTGATCTGGCATCCGTGACTAATTCTGTAAACCGGAAGCATAACTGGTTATTCAATTTACACTAGTTTGAAATCCGCTGTTAATGTTACATGCAGCGCGGTCAGGTAACCACCTGCCATCCATCGCCCCCCCCCCCCCCCCCCGCCCCTTTCCACACATACACACACACACTAATGTGTTATGCATGATTTTATTTTGTTTTGTTTTGTTCCATGGTACCAGGGAAGCCGGGATGGCCGAATGGTAGAGCTTCACAGGTACACTCTCAATGCTCCGGTCGTGAGTTCGAATCCCGGCTGCGGGCAAATATTTGTGCTTTGTGGCCTTTTTCTCGTTGCCCCGTCTTTGATATCACCTTTACTGGTGGAAAAGGACCGTTAAACTCCCAAACACTCACTCACTCACTCCATGGTACAATGTATCAGTCTACAGGACTTCTTCACACCTACTGACATTTGTTTCGGTTCAATTTCACCCAAGGAATTATAATTTTTTCTCTTTATATAGAAAATAATTGTACACGTATGTCATAAACTGAGACGCCGTCTGCTGCCAGAAGGACAGTAAACACACACACACACACACACACACGCACGCACGCACGCACGCACGCACGCACGCACGCACACCTGTGCTCCTGTAAACCGTTGCCTTTCCTTCATCACTACCAGCTAACACCTGCAGGAAGCAGTTGCCAGTAGAACCGTCCCAAGCCACCGACCAGCAGTGCGAGTATCTGCAGCAGATGCTAACACAGCTTACTTCACATGTTGCTTCTTGTGTAACGAACTCATATTCAAGGACTGCCCGGTCGTACTCTGGTTTCCAGAAGACCTCTGTCGCTGAGGGATCTTCTCCATGGGTCGCGTCGGGGAACGTACCAAACAGGCCGAAAAATAAACATACCCGAACAGTGAATGCTTGTGCAGAACTGTTTTCCAGTTTGGAATGTCGGCGTTGTCTCAGTTTTAGCTCACAAATCAAGCTGTTTTTGCTAGCTTCCACTGACTGTCAGATAGCGATGCAGAACAGGGTAATGCATTTTTTTTTTTCCTGTGACGTCGATTTGAAATTTGGTGGCGTCAAAGCCCGCAGATTTGTACGTAATTTTCGCTGTGTTCACCGAGTGACGTAATTGCTTCAATGTCTTTGATTGTATGCCGGAAGAACATCATCATCAGCATCATCAGTCATCATCACTAGCACAATCACTAGTCATGGTGCCCCTCTCCCTGTAATCCAGGATTTGACTTCCCTGATCACTCATGGGTTAATAATAATAACAATAATAATAATAATAATAATGAGTATTATATAGGCGCTTTACCCAACTTCATGAATCGGCTCAAAGCGCCGCGAACTGAACCCAGCATGCACGCTCACGTGAATCACACGCATTCTATCACACACTGGACATAAACACATTACAATCACGTGGTGCGAAGGGTCAGCTCAGCTATTTAAGCATTTATTTTTCAAATGTTGAACTGATGTTGGGCTGAACATTTCCAAAGCAGAGGTGGAGGAAGCCGAAGTACCCGGAGAGAAACCCCGACGATCGGCCCGAATGATGGTGCCACACACGAGAAGGAAAAATTCTTCGTCCCGAGTGGGACTCGAATCCATGACCTCTCGCACTGGTGACAAATCTCTTAACCACGAGACCACCGACCGCCCCACAGACCGCCGGGTTAGCCATAACTAAACCACCACCAGCATCAAGATAGAAACCGTGACGATAGGTCCGCCCGCCACTCTGAAGCGCCCACACTGACTGACAAAGTTACAAATGAATCCATTCACTTGGAACAGCGCAGACGAACGAAAGAACCAACGTCAAAGCCTTTTCTGAGATAAACGAAAACTTGCCCCGGGTCAATGGTACTTAAGCAAAAATAACTCCCTAACCACGCAATCTCAATTGTTACTCTCTCTCTCTCCACAAAACTGGTCACGTGGGAAAGGTTCCGGGCACCTCCTGCTTGCGAAGCCAAAAGAACGCCCCATGACGGAAGCAGCTGAGTATAACATAATTAATTGATTACTTACTTAATTAAAACTTTATCTGCCGGTTACCAGCTTGCTCTTATCCGTTAAGCACTATATATGAAACATATCTATAACAATAAAATATTTGAAGCTATTGCAAGACAACTGGCGTAAGAAGATTTTTTGATGTTGGATAAACGCATTCTTTATTGGCTAGGGTAAATAACAAATAAAGTAGATATAAATGGACACCGAAAAAAAAGACTGCGAAAACAACAACAGCAACAACAAACATTTAAACACACACACACACACACACACACACCACCACCACAACCATCAAACAATAAGCCGAAAGACACGTGGCGCCCACACAGCAGAGGAGCAGAGAATCCAGAATGCACAAAGCAAACGTACTGCCCGAAAGGCTAGAGCTGCCAGCAACTCCACAGCCGGACCCACACATGTATGTCCTACCTGTGCAAGGGAATTCCATGCCCGGATCGGACTCACCAGTCATCTCCGGACGCATCGCAACCAGTCAGCTCCAACAGACTGATGTCATGGTCATCATCGCTCGCGATGGACGAACAACAACAACAACATAACATGTCAGTTCTTTATTACTGGCCTCGGGACGACGCTGACTTTCCCACAGGTCCAGTTACATGCACCAAACATCCAGATACTCCACCGTGACCTTCTGCAGAAACTGCACTTTGGTGATGGTCGTGATGCTGACTGGAGTCTGCAGACTGGCGTAAAACGTGCCGTCCACGTGCAGCTGAATGCAGATGGAAAAAAGAGTATAAGAATAATCATGTTTTCCTCATCAGATCGGTGCATAAACTTCGTTGCTGGTTGTTGTTGGGTTTTTTTGTTGTTTTTTTGGTTTTGGTTTTCTTTACAACTTTATTATCCCTTTCGGGAAACTGATTTAGACTGCTTCTCCCGGGGAAAGCGCGTCGCCGCGGTGCAGCGCCATCAAACACAATTCCTATTTTCCAATTTTGCTGGCGGAGCAAAGCCGGATAACTCCCTATGAGCAGCTCGGTAGCCAGGAAAAACCGGTATCACATATCACAAGCTCGACCTGGGATCCAATCCAGGCTTCATCGCCGTGACAGCGGTGACGGTCGTTCAGCAGCCGGCGACTAAATCCGACGCGCTACCTATTCAAGATACTCTGTTAACTAATCCCAAAGGGAAATTCATTTCGTCCTCACCTTAGGGATATATACGTGTACCAATGTGATTTGGTTTTTAAAAAAAAATGCTATCCGTCAGAATGAACAAACGCGCGCGCGCACACACACACACACACACACACACACACACACACACACACACACACACACACACACACACACACCGTCACACTCACACACACACACACACACACACACACACACACACACACACACACACACACACACACAGCCGACATACATACCCCAGCGCGCGTTTAACCATATACGACATCAAACAAACGACTCTGTCACGTGGTAGCTTTAATTCTGAGAGGAAAAACAAAACGGGGAAGCCGGAACAGTAGAGCGTTGATCTCTCAATACTTATGTCGTGAGTTCGATTCGCGGCTGGGGCCAAATAATTATGCTGACCTTTTTCTCGTTGCCCCGTCTTTGATATCACCCGTATGTGGTGGAAAAGGACGGTAAACCCTCACCCACCCCCACCCCCCTCCTCCGCGCCACCTGAAAAAGATCAGCTGTATTGTGTTTTGTCATTTGTTTGTTTGGTTGGACGGTTTGTATTTTCGCATTGGTACTATTTCATGTCTAGAGTACATAAGGACTTACGCTTAGAAGATACTCGCTGTCTGCGATGAGGCTGAGCTGAAACCGCTGTCCATGGGTAAAGGGGAAGGGGGGATCTCTCACCCAATATCCGTACGGTCCCCATCTTCCGTTCACGTGGTTGTCGACGACAGTCAGGTAGCTGGTTCCGCAGCAGTGAAAGCGAAAGTCTGACATCATGAGGCGGTTTCCGTAGTCATCATAGACGTTGAGCGTAAAGCTGATCGACGAGAGAAAAATGAAATTACAACTGACCTCGAAACAAATGTGAATGCTGTAATGGCAAAGAATATTTCTGGTGGTCTAACCGCGACGTCCTGAAGGCACAGGAATGACGCATTGAAAAGATCGAGAAACCTTTGACAATTAGTGTACAGAGTGGAATCTCTCTCTCTCTCTCTCTCTCTCTCTCTCAGAGATGCCTACAAGACTTATCCTAATACACGTTTCATCATCATCATCATCATCATCACCATCATCATCTCTCTCTCTCTCTCTCACTCACTCACTCACACACACACACACACACACACACACACACACACACACACACACACACACACACACACACACACACACACACACACACACACACACACACACACTGACACACTACCACTGTGACTATTGAGATATGAAGAATTAGAAGAAAAAGAAGAGGAGGACTGCGAAGATCGTGCGAAGGCCAACAACAGCAGCCGGCAACAAAAATAACAACAAAAACAACATCATCGAAGACATGATGCAAGAAAGGAATGTTACAGTGACCCGACTGAAGCCTATGTAGTAAACGTGTTACCAGGATTAAGGCGAGAAGCACGTACCGGTCAGCACCACTGTCAGGTACACCCGTCATACACATCTGCCAGCCCACCTCCACAGGCCGCGGCACACGGTACGCTGTATGAAGTGTCTGCAAAACACGTCACTGACACAACGTAAACAGTAGTTTTGTAAGCGATCCTCCATCATGAAGGCTGAAGTTATCCTTCAGTAATAGACGACTGCCTCTACTCGGCATGCAACAAGCCCCGAGGCCAGACTCCCGCCCCTTTACTCTGTGTATTGGCAAAACACAGTACGTCCATGACGTCATATTGCATGGGGAAAGGGGTGATTTCAAGATGAAAGAAACTGACGTAATAATGACGCCAATGAACTTACCACTATCTTTCCACGTTTCAATCATATCGAACCTCACGTGCGTCCCTGTTTGTAGTGTTTGGAAAGACTGACAATTTGCCAGACCATGCCATGTTGTGTCCATCATGCCGTGGGGCGTGATTGGCTGAATTCTGGGAGCTCGTCCCTTTTGACTGACAGGATTGGAGTTGTCAGTTAAGGCGCCTGTGGATCGGCCTCAGCTGCCTGGTTTGAATCCCTAGTGGGCAGGAATTTGGTCGAATTTTTCCTTTTCCAAATCGGTCAACATTACGTTAGGCAGGTTTTGTCAGGGTGACATGATACACCCATGGAAATAATGGTAGCGTTCTCATCACAATGGCAGGGGCCGCCGAGCTGAGCTTGTAGAGCTTCGGGCTATCACTGCTTGGGGCGTGTTCGAATCTCTGCTGGGTGTCAAATATGTGTGCTTGCTCTCTCCCCCTCCCCAGCCTTTCATACCAACTGTGTATGGTGGAAAGGAGAGTTCAACATCCATTCATCCATCAAGATTGCAAAAGCTGCATTGTCATTAGTACAGTCAGCACCTGTACTGGCGTATACATGGCCGAAACATGGTCTAGTGGTTAAGACTTGTCACCAGTGCGAGAAGACCAGGTTCGAATTTTTTCTTTCTCGTATGTGGCACCGTTCATTCGGGCCGACCGTCGAGGTTTCTCTCCGTGCACTCCGGCTTTCTCTACCGCTTGAAAATGCTCAGCCCACAAAATTAAAAAAATAAATGCAATTCTAAAATTCCGACACAAGTTGCTGAGCTGGCCCTTTGCACCACATGATTGTTATGTGTTCATGTCCAGTGTGTGAGAGAATGCGTGTCATTCACGTGAGCGTGCGTGTTGAGTTTGGCTCGCGGCGCTTTAAGAAAATGTTTGGGATCAAGCGCCTTCATTAATGCCATTATAATTATTAATATAATGTATGGTGCATGTGAAAACAAAAGAAAGCATTCGGGGTAAGGACCGAGACCTTGTCGCAACGAGTGTTAAATGTAATTAATTATGATCATCCCCACAGGCAACTTTTCCTTCGAGCTGTGGTCTGTTTCCCCCTGCAGTCTAGAATCCTACATTTGTACATCAAAAGTCGCTTACAGCGAATAATAAACAGCAAAGGTAAAACGCTGACCGCATCTGTCCAGATATGCTGTTTGCATTCTCCGTCCATCTCCCACTGACCATCAGGCAGACATCTCAGAGTGGCGTCATCACCGCTGTAGATAAAGTTGGCGTCGCAAGTGACGTCACCTTGAAATGACGTCAGGGTATGGTGCCACTGCGCAACTCTCCCGCCAGCCAGAGGGGGAGCCTTTGTCTGTTGACATGCTGGTGCTGCAGCATACACATGAAAACAATGACACTGGATCTCTGGCGTTTTGCTGTAGAGGAAATGGCCAACACAGTTCCTACCTGACAACTGAAAGTTCCATTATGACGAGGACTGACTGCTTGCACTTACGTTCCGTTGAACTGATATAAAGCAACCGCAAAACTTCTCTGTCTAAATTATGCGTGTTGTGAAGGGGAAAAGGTTTCCTGGTTTTCGCATGACTATCCATAAACTCATCAAAAAAAAAAAAAAAAAAAAAAGCAGCAATACTTACCTTTTCTGGTAAACACCTTGAGAGTTGCTGCACCTTCAGCGTCAGAGTCAGGGTCAAACACAGGATGCAGATAGCACGTGTTTGATGTGACGTCAAAGGCAGCGGAATGACAGTGTGAAAACCCCACACAAGAGTTCATACACTCCAGTCTAGATCTGCTACCGACACTAGCTTCATGTGACGTAAGTAGTTTTCCTTTCCAAGCAATGTAAAAGCTGCTTGTCGTCAATTCTGCCGACGACTGAGTCAGGGTCAAGGTCACGACCATCAGAATCATGGCTGACTTGGAAGTTGCTTTCAACGTTTTTCGTCGCATGTGGCGCATCTTCCTCGTCTACTTCTGTGTGTTCAGGGGGATCTGATAGTTTTGGAGTGGGTGGGTCATCAGCTTATCTTTGGGGCGTCCCAGCGGGGGGAAAAAACAAAAACAAAAAAAAAAACAAAAAAAAAAAAAAACAAAAACAAAAAAAAAAACCCGGGCCTCACTCTTCTTTTTTCCTTCCAGCACTTCAGGTATCCCGTACTTCGCAGTCAAACCCCACTGACAACATCTGCCGCTTATGAAGCTAGAGCTCGAGAAAAACTGGCGTGAATCATTTCAAACACGTCAGTCTGTGGTAGGAGACAGGATCCCTGTAGTTACTCCTTTTGCAATGGTCAGGCGAAGGTGACGAAGGTCTCCCGGTCCATGATCCGAAACAACCCCAAACTTACTTGGCAGGAATTGAGTTAACTACTTCTTTATACTTCCACATTAGAGAAAGTTTTCTATACATGTACAACCGCGGGTTTTCGACAGCATGTAAAACAAAGGTCCCCAACTGAGTACTTGTTCTGTTCGCTTCGTGTTACCGCAGTCAGTGAACTGTCTAAAGAGCTTGAAGGAGAAAGTCAACTGTTACCAAGTTAGCGGCTTTCAGTGAAAAGTCGTGCCACATCAAATGGCAACCAAAACCAAACGGACGACGCTCACTGCCTCTAGGTTCTCGTCGTGACGTAAGTATCTGAATGGGCGAAAATCGATCTTGTTCGGGACACTGTTAATTTGGAGTGCATGTACAACATATTGTTCTCAACACTGATGTGCCAGTCTCTTTTCTACTTGAACAGTCCTCAAATTATATTATAATATTATAACAGTCCTTGATCCTTTGCCAAGCCAGTGGAAAGAGGCCACACCAGTGCCGAAGACTAACCTGCTGAAAGAGAAATAATAATAATAAATGAGTATGGTATAGGCGCCTTACTCAGCGGCGCGCGAACTGAACCCAACACGCACGCTCACGTGAATCACACGCATTATCTCACACACTGGACATAAACACATTACAATCACGTGGTGCGAAGGGTCAGCTCAGCTATTTAAATTTTGGAATTTAGAATTACATTTATTTTTCAAATTTTGTGGGCTGAACATTTCCATAGCAGAGGGGGAGAAAGCCGGAGTACCTGGAGAGAACCCCCGACGATCGGCCCGAATGAACGGTGCCACATACGAGAAGGAAAAATTCTTTTCTCCGAAGGGGGCTCGAACCATTGACCTCTCGGATTGGTGACAAGTCTCTTAACCACTAGACCACCGCCCGCCCCATGATAATGATAATGAGAACAGTGGAAACCGACACATCCTGGCATGTCTATTAGAACACCGTACATACACTAGTACATTTTCCATTCAATTCATCGTTACTGTCTCATGCTGAAAACTGTGAGGTTCGGCACATAAAACATAAGAAATGTCACACAAAAATCACCGTATATAGAGAGCGTCATCAAAATGGGCAATCATAAAAATCCTTAAAAAATAAAGTAACACTTTTTAAAGATTATTTTTAATATTAACTTTATTTCAAATCTCGACACTGCGTTGCTTGAGTGTGTGAGTTTGACTTGTCAGGTTTGTTGTTTTTGTTGTTGTTGTTTGTTTGCGTGTTTGTTTTTTTATTGTTTGTTTTTTGGTATTGTTTTTTTTTGTTTTTTTTTGTATTGTTTGTTTGTTTGTTCGTTTGTTTTGGGAAGGTGGGAATATTATGTTGTTTCTGTGATTTGCTCGGTAGACTGTTTGATGTTGTTGTTGTTGTGTTGAGGACTGCATACATCAGTTAGACTTCGGTTTATCAAATCAGTGTATGTAAACTGTGAGACTCTACTCCATAGAGAGACATCTAGCAATCTAAGTCTCTTATACTCGTAGTGACGCTGAGACCAAAGACCTTGGAATCAGGATCTTTGCTAAGACTTTGGAAAAGGGATGACGTCACCAGCTGAGCTGAAATGATTCGTCACTAGAATAAGTAGAGTAAGACATACGGTAGACTATACAACATAATAATTATACATGTGCACGGGGGGGGGGGGGGGGGGGAGCAAAATGGATGGGTAAAATAAATAAAATAAATAAAAACCAACAAAAACAACAAAAAACAACAACAACAAAAAAACAACAACAACAACAAAACAACTAACAACAACAAAACAACAACAGCAAAAATGACAACAGAAAAACGCTTTGGGATTTCCAGTTGTCGGTGAGAAAAACTTTGGCCGTTTATCGACTAGAACTGAAACCACTTGTACCTACACGTTACCACAATCTAGAGGTTTGTGTGTGCTCACATTTCACAGTAACGGCTTAAGCTGAGAGTACTCATCGTCGAAACTTTTCAATCAGTTGTGCACCGGAAGAACGCCCGTCCATTTTCGTCCCCGTGGTGAAGCACACTCCAAATAAGCAGAGAGCAGACCTCAACACGAATCACATAATAGCGATTACCTGCTCCGTCCCCGCCACAGAGACCGTGACATCTAGCTTCCTAAACACACACACACACACACACACACACACACACACACACACACACACACACACACACACACACACACACACACACACACACACACACACACACACAAAGTGCGTGTCTGCTTTCTCAAATAAAACCCGTCTGACTCTGGCTACCGGACCGGCCGGCCAGAACCGCCACCCGGGCTGAGTGTAAAGCGGGGACATTGTTCTCGCGCGTATGTTATGTTTGCCGCAGTCCTGTACCGCCACGTTCAAATGTTGATGTCGACTGAATGTAAATGTTTATTGGCAACCTTAAACGCATTTTCCATTTGTGTGCGTGAGGTTTTGCCTCGACAAAACTGGTAGGTAGGTAAGCTAGGGTTTAACGTCCCAGCCACAAGAGTGATAAAAGGCTGCTGTCCTAACCGGCAGATAATTGGGGGTGGGGGGTGGTGGTGGTGTGTGTGTGTGGGGGGGGGGGGGGGCAGCTATCCTAGGGGAACAGGCGAACAGTCCAGCTGAACACGATTCAGTCCAGTCAGACGGCTGGGAAGCCTCTGTTTTGATGTATCCTTGGCGGTGATGGCCCTCTTACCCAAAAAGATCCAGTTATATGGTCAAAGGAGACAGTACCTCTGGTGCAATGGAACTGCTCGAAACAGCTCCGTGGTGCAATGGAACGATATTATTCTCTCTCAGCACAATTGTAGTTCGTCGGAGCGATTACCGTGGACTTGGCTGTGCAGGGTCCACTGTGGAAGGGAAAGAACCCCATACAGTCTGTTTTGGACTTCTTTTTCATTGTTATGTCCCCTGCGCCGAACAACTGCAATATTTTATCTCGTCTGCCCGAGAACATTCGAAGTACATGTGCTGTTATCGGACTCTCTACGACAGGACACCGGTGTGCATAATTATGGTCTTGAAGGTGGGTGGGTGTTTGGAAGTTTAACAATTATGGTCTTGAATCATAATAATGATAATAATGATAATAATAATAACTGTCTATTGTGTCGCCGCTTTACCCAATCAGTTTCAGTTCAATGGTCACGTCACGTCACGTCACGTCACGTTACGCCACGTCACGTCACGCCGGCACCGCTACGTCACGCCACATTTACGCTTAACTTTCTTACAAGATATAACATTTATTTAGCCTCAGCGGTAAGAATTATTCCCAACCGCTCCTCGAGCACGCTTTCCGAGGCTGTTATAGACGACACCATTTCCCAGTTAACGCTTCAAGGGGATTTTCTATTCACACACTTAGTGTTCAAGTTAACACCGCACGCCGTGCAAACTCTCCGCGCAAATCCTATGTGCCAGACCGAACAATAGCCGAGCGTTGCTGCCGCAGCAAAAGCTGTTTGATCGGGGCAAATAAGGAGCATTTTGTCTGGTGTAGTAGTCAGGGGTGATAGCCTACGCATTCGTTCGATCTGTCGCCGTCGTTTGATTAGTTAAACCTCTCTGGGCCGGCCTGGGGAAAAAAGGTCCGTTATAAGGATTATAGTTGCTATTTGTACAGAAAAACGCCAGGAAATCTTGCACAACAGACTTCTCCCTACATAGTAACCCGTATTTTTTTATTTTTTTTTATAGTATAGATTTATTTGGAAGTGGCCTGTGGATGTCATTCATTTCGATTTTATCGTACTTCAATATCTTTCACAGGCCATGCATGGTTTACTACTGATTTTTTTTTTAAAAGATCTATTGCAAATCCATGTTCTGTGTCTTATAGTGGGTAGGTTGGTGTTTGGGGGTTTAACGTCCTTTTCCACCACATACAGGTGATGTCAAAGACGGGGGAACGACAAAAAAAAAGAAAAAAAAAAGCCAGCACAAATATTTGGCCCCAGCTCACGACCCGAGCATTGAAAGTCCAACGCTCTACCATTCGGCCATCCCGGCTACCCAGTCTTACGGTGTATTTCCCATGAGATGCGAAGGACGATTGAGAGAACGGTGTTGGGTGTGGACGCGGGGTGTAACGTGGTTGTTTGATGGTTTCCGCCGAGGCAGCGATTTTACGATAAGAAAGCATAGTTATTTGGTTGGCGAAATCTGACAGGATAGTTTTTCTGCAGAAAAATGCACAATCGCGAATCGCGCTGATATGATATATTTCAGCAGAAAAAAAAACTGGTTTTCTGTGGAAAAGTCGGCAATCCCGTCTTTCGACTGCCTGGAAACACGTTTTCTGCAGAAAAATGGCAAAGAAAAATTGACCCTCTGCAAAAAAAAGGCACAATCCTGTTTTCCTGCAGGAAATGGAAACAACAGGGGGTCTTTTTTTTTTCTTCAGAAAAACCGACCTTTCGGGGGGGGGGGGGGGGGGGGGCTTTTCGGGAAAATTCTTTCAGAATTCGCCAGCCATGTAATTATGTTTTCTCATCGTAAATCGCTGTCTCATCGGACACGTTCAAACCACCACGCTACACTCCGTGGTGGACAATGAAGAGACAATGGTGATCAGGTGATCAACATCTTCTAGCCCCCCCCCCCCCCCTCCCGCATCCCCTCCCCTCCCCCGACACACACACACACACCTCACCACACCCCCAGCCATACCCTAACTTCATCCCACCCACAGACCCACAGACATGGCTGTTGAAACGTTCCTCGACTGATTGTGAAGCCGCAGTGCCGGCGTCGTCGGGCGGTCGCGTTGCATTTTGTTGCTATGTAATTCGGTGAAAATTGGCACCTGGCAAATCTGTACGACTCTACAAATGTCAGTCAGTGTAGCCGTGATGTAATGGCCACGTGGATTGCGCGCACTGACATGGAACGTTCCAGGGAGAAGGACTCAGTGATCGGCTGTGTCTCACGTCTGTGTACAAGTGTTGTCAGGTAGCACAAATCTGTGCTAATGTCGAAGACGGATGGTGAGGATGGATTGCAGAAAGACAATTTAGTGACGTCAGTCAGTGTGAAAGACTGACGAATAGACAAACCTAATTACAAGACGACATCATTGTGCGCGCGCTCGCGCAAACACACACACACACACACACACACACACACACACACACACACACACACAATACTTATTGTATCATTGTACCCAGTCATTTGTACACATGAAATTCAGCAAAAGAACGAAGCCTAGAAATCCACCTCCGCCGGGAGTAACCTGCGTAGCGGTGTGTTGTACAGCAAAATGCACGTGCTGTTTAGGCTTAGTCCCAAGGCTTCAGCCTTCATGATCTGGAAATTACACCCAATATGACTAGATCTAGTGGCCAAAAGTGTAACAACGAGAAACAAAATACAAGCCCTTCTTATTCAACAGCTGAACTCACAGGATTTCGCGCACATTCCTATTTCAGTTTTCAGAACGTGCGCTGGGACAGAAAGGTCACATAGTACCAAAAAAAAAAACCCAACTAAAAACAAGCCTCCATCGTCTGGCAATTATTCCGTCCCCATCACCAGTTGCAGTGTTACGGTGAGCTTAGAATCTTACTGGTGGCTGTAGTTTCTCCCCCGACAGAGCCGATCCATCAACACAAACGATCTATCACAGTCGCGGAGAAACCCGAACTCCCGGCTGTTCAGAGGGCCGCCTTTGTGGGCTGCAGGTTGTGCTGGAAGAAATAGGGAAGGAATGGTTTTCACAACAAGCCTGTCGCCAGTTATGATTTTCGTGAATGAGCAAATCGGCGGTTCTGTTGCAAGGTTCTCCTCTTAATGAGTATTGTATAGGCGCTTTATCCAATTTCATGAATCGGCTCAAAGCGCCGCGAACTGAACCCAACACGCACGCTCACGTGGATCACACGCATTCTCTCACACACTGGACATAAACACATTACAATCACGTGGTGCGAAGGGTCAGCTCAGCTATTTAAATTTCGGAATTTAGAATTGCATTTATTTTTTAAATTTTGTGGGCTGAACATTTCCAAAGGAGAGGGGGAGGAAGCCGCAGTACCCGGAGAGAACCCCCGACGATCGGCCCGAATGATCGGTGCTACATACGAGAAGGAAAAATTCTTTCCCCCCAGTGAAACTCGAACCCCTGACCTCTCGCATTGGTGACAAGTCTCTTATAACCACTAGACCACCGACATACTATGTACAGAAACTGAGTTATCAGTTACTTATTCAGTACTACTACTACTACTACTACTACTACTACTACTACTACTACTACTACTACTTGTGTATTGTGTACGCGCTTTACCCAGTTTCTTGAATTGTCTCAAAGCGCCGCGACCTGAACCCAACACGCACGCAGACGTGAATCACGCATTCTCTCACACGCCGGACATGAACACTCTTCAACAAGCAAGTTATGCGAAGCAACTTCAGTTTCGGAATTTAGAATTGCATTTATTTCCAAATTTTGTGGGTTGACCATTTCCAAAGGAGATTCAACCAATCAGTCAGTCAGTCAGTCAGTCAGTCAGTCAATCGTTGTCAAGTCTGTGTGGGAGACATACTCAGCTGAGGTTCGATTCGCCTGTTGTATATTCGGGAAAGTTATCCAAATAAATTCGACTACAAACCGCAAACGACGAAAAACAAACAAACCAAAACAAACAAACAAACAAACAAACAAACAAACAAACAAACAGGCCTATTCTAGACAGCCGAGCGTGATGGGATCGCAGATGTCAAATTATCCGCGCTGTTATCCTGTCTGATTTACAAAACAACAACAACAACAAAAAGTCGTGGAGATTGGGGGATTACGAGGAATTTCCAACGCCGGAGAAAATCTGCTTCCCCCATCCCCCTTATGTGATGGAAAAGGATGTTAAACTCCCAAACACCCCCCCCCCCCACCCACCACCCACCCCTCTTTCCCCCCCCCCCCCCCCCCAAGTTAAGTGGGTGGGTTTTCCCCGTCTGCAACGAGTAGGTGCACAAACCGCACACTACAAACACTATAGTACCAGCAGAAATGTTTTTTTTTTCAAAACAACTTTTGTTTGCAACAAATTGTCATCGCTTCCAACAGTAATTATCACCTTTCAACGTTTAGGGTTTTCCCATCATTTTATAGATTTGTTCAGAAGAAACGTGGGCACTTAGACACGTTGATCGTCAGCTCTGAAAGGCTGGCTAATTCTGCGTGGATGTATGAACAATAACCGTGATTAGTTCAGCGTATCCTCATAAAGAAAGGAGAGCTGCGTGCAGAACGACTGATGCTGCCATGTCACGATTTTCATTGTCACTTGAAGTAAAGGGGTTGCTAAACTCATGGGTTTAAAGATCTAAGCTCCCAACAAAAAGCTTTCCGAAGTGTGAACAAATTTTACAGAGTCGACCGTGCACAAGCACAGTCAACTCTGTCACAGTTGCAGAGTTCACACAGTGTCCAGAAACCGCGACAAAACCGTGCCGAAAAACTGCCCCCACTACCGGGGTCCGACCACGCTACTGTGCACATCTCCGTGCAGTGGTTATCCGTCCTTGCAGTGGTCATCACAGCAGCCGTGACCGAGTCAGTACTGTCCGCAGTGATCCCCATACAAGTCGTGTCATTTTTGAATTTGGCCAGTGTCACTCGTATGCGAGCTGAAATGTTTACGCAAGAAACAAAATTGCTTTCAAACACGTGGACTTACTTGAATTACTACACAAGTAACATACCTTGCGCCATGTCCGACATCGCTCACTTGTCTGAACTGACGTATCCGCGGCGTGGTCACATAATGAGCCGGGTTGCGTGGACGGACCCCGACAGGAAGTGGGGTCAGTTTTTCGGCACGGTTTTGTTGCTGTTTCTGGACACTGTGTGAACTCAGCAACTGTGACAGAGTTGACTGTGCTTGCACGGTCCACTCTGTAATTTTTTTTCACACTTCGGAAAGCTTTTTGTTGGGAGCTTAGATCTTTAAGAACTTTGTGTTCGAACGGCGTCTTAGCATTACAACCCGGCAACACTGTGCAAAAGGCCAAGGGCTGAAAAAGGGCTGATTAGAGTTGATGTCATCAGGCCGGACTGGTGGCCGCATGTTGTATTAGACTACTGTTGGCGTGGTATATAGAAGATAAGTAGCAGGAAAAATGTCAGCCAACACTTGTCCGGCTGAAAGGCTCAGAACACGCCCACAGGACGGAGCCATCAACAGTTATTAGGAATTTCATTCATTCTACAACAGCTACTGGAACACTCTTTCTACTATGTCAGTGGAAGAAGCAGTCAATGTCATCACTCCCATTAACCACCTGTTTGTTATTTGTCTGGTTGTTGCTGGCGGGGGGGGGGGGGTGTTGATTTCAGTGCTGTCCCCAGTTGTGACATAGTTGTGATTTGCGGGGTTTCCGCCGCTGTGGCGTCATCACAGCAACCTTGATTTCATATAGCCACAACTGTGACTGTGGTTTCCACAACAGATTCTGACTGGCTGTACTGCGTCACTCGGCGTGCAAACATGGCGGACAATGCATCTTCAATCGGTTTGTCACCGAGCACAGCTGTGTTCAGTTTTGTAGTTAGTAGACACACCGAGCGCAACGACTGTGATGTGCACATGTGTGTTTCGCGCGCTGTGCCCAGGTAAGAGCAGGCTTAATGCTGTTTGCCAAATGAATAGATGTTCCTTTTGGCCACTGCGACCATTTTCCTGACTCTGCAGCTTCTAATAGCAGAAAAATATAACTTTCTTCGGCCTAACGCTCCCATATCTGTACTACACGCCGATCGACAATTACTACAAATAGCCACGAGGGGTGGGTGTGGGGTGGGTGTTTGGGAGTTTAACGTACTTTACCACCACGTAAGGATGATATCAAAGACGGGGCAACGAGGAAAAAAAAAAAAAAAAAAAAAAAAGCCAGCATAAATATTTGGCCCCAGCCAGGATTCGAACTCACGACCCGAGCATTGGGAGTCCAACGCTCTACCATTCGGCTATCCCCGGCTCCCCCAAATAGCCATGAATCAGCGGTGTCTAGGTGGTCTTCGACCAAAGGAACGTCGTCTGCACGGTACGCGGTACGCGGTACGCGGTTACGTACGTTGAACAACATACACGTCAACCAGAGTCCCAACAATAGTTGCGTATGCTAAGTTGAGTCCCAGGACCCGCATGTAAAAGTCGCGGTTAGGGAGTTTAGCCCCGGGCTAGAGTCTAACCTCGAACTAAACTAGTTCTAGGGTAAAATTTTCTGTCTTTTTTTGTTTGTTTGTTTTTGTTTTAAGTCATTCCAGCAAGGTGCCTATGCCGTTATTTAAAAGGATTTTTGTCTTTCTTTCTTCGCTTCCTTTTTTAAAATTTAATTTTGTTTTCGGG
>JACVVK020000030.1:352500-357500 GCA_018292915.2 Batillaria attramentaria | reverse complement strand
ACGGACGCTCATAATTTGTCCAAATGTAGACTCCTTCTTAACACAGGCATTCTTAATATTATTGAAAACTGATCACAGGTGAAATTAATTTCAAAATTCTAAGTCGCCAACAGATACAACAAAATGACGTTTCACGCATATAATCACACATAATTTTTAACAATTTTACACACATTAATTTTCACATGGGCTAAAAAAGAGGCCAGCTCTTTGGTTTCTACGTATGCTGAGCATCTGTACGGAAATGACGCGATGCAATATGAAGGCATGCAGCGGACTTATATTAAGATAATGATATCACACATGCGTAACAGGGGAATCACTTAAAAGATATCTCTCTCTCTCTCTCTCTCTCTCTCTCTCTCACACACACACACACACACACACACACACACACACACACACACACACACACACACACACACACACACACACACACACACATCACAGAATCATGGTTTCCAACACAGAAGTGAGCAGAGATGTTACGTAAAAGGACAAGAGATGATACGAATTTTACCTGTTATGAATGATATTTCTTACAACTACCAGTCGAATGTGAGAGTGCAAGTGGTGCAGAGGTGGGAATGAAATGAAACGAGGGAGGTAGTGAAGTGGGAGGGTGGGTTCAAGAAAGATGATGGGGGTTGGGGGGGGGGGAGATTGTGGGGGGAGGGGGGGGGAGAGGGGGATCTGTGGCTAGGATACACATAATACGCAACAGAGTCTCTGTAAACGATTTAAAATGCAAAGCAGAACATTAAACTGAAACCTTCATTAATCTCAAAACTGACGGTTCATCGTACAAAAAAGGACAGTATTCATAACAGTAACCGCACACGCTAACTAAAACAAAACCAGCAAGATGTAAGAGGTTAAATAAGTAATTATTTCATCGTGAAATATGATCTGTCCGCTGTACAGTTATAAGGGATATGGACTCATTATTTAATTGTCCGAAATAACGAGTATTTACAAGAAAATGTACACCAGACAATTAAAATGTTCCTGTAAGCTTAATGAAATGAAACTAGAACTGAAATGCACTTTACGAGGAAAAGAATGAGTTTACAATAATGGACTCCAAGTATGCTGTTTACGCATAGCTACACCTTCTGTGGTAAATAAATCAAAGAAAGAAAGAGAATGTTTAAACTGAAACTGTAATGTATATTGTGTACAAAAGAAATATACTACACATTTTACCACGAGTAATTATGTAAAGCTACATCTATAAAGCGTCGTACCCTGATGAGACAGCAAGAGTAAAAAGTCAAAATATATATATAGCATATCTCATAGTTCCTACAAGCCTTTGGTAACCTGAGAAATTGCATTTGACAGACAAGTAGTTTGAACGACCACAAATACAAGGAAAAAAAACATGAGTAAACCACCATAGAGAAAAGGGAGTGCAAGTTTATAAGACCGTGTGGCTGCTTTTCCATCAGAGACTAGATTTGACTAGGATAGTACTTGGTAAAAGCGTTGAAATGTGTCTAAGCCTGTGTGTGATAGCGGTAGCAAGTAAAACAAACAAACAAGACTGTCCGCTTCCTGGACATGCTAGTACTGAGCGCCCTTGCCAAATCTCATATGAGCCTCTTCGGAGAGCTGGTAGCATCAAGTCTATCAGAAGATCTCTTAACACATCTCGTATCGCGCACGAGTATCCCACGTTCTTGACTCTTTTTCCCTGTATGCGAAAATCAGGCAAAATTGGTGTTTCCTTGACGGCTCTCACTGCATCAAACAGGAGTATAATCAAAATGCAACACTCCCACTACGACAAATTTAAATCCATGCAGACAGACATAAATCAATTAGGAATTTTTTCGGTGACTCGTGCACAACCCCAAATTTACTTGGTGGGTATTATTGAGTTAAAACTCATCTCTTCCACTGACACTGACTGTCGGTGCCAAACACAGCAATTTTTTTTTCTCTCCTGTCTCTCTGTGTTCTAAGCATAGCGAGCATGCATGGCCTTTTTTCGTGGAATATCCCCGCGTTTTACAAGTGGACATTGGATTGAACTGAATTGCTGTATATTAGTGTATCCTCCATTCGCTATACAGGGGGGATACACAGGGTCTTGGATATTATTAACAAAACAGACTACGGATCTCGGGGATTTGAAAAGAAAGGTGCAACTGAATTTATATTTTCAACTACAGTTGGCATAGTATATACATTCTCTCAATTACACGGTTTGCTCCAGTTTAGAGACACCAACGGGAAATGGAAACTCGTTGAAACTACGAGAGTGTCTGATCATTTACCACGTGTCGCTAATAGATTTATTGTAGTTTAAATATCCATTGACAGAGAATGAAAGAAGGTAAGATTCGTGTGCGGTTAACCAGCAAGTGTGAACAAGAAGTAACAGGTCACAGTTGATAAAAGGAGAAAGGTACCATCTCATGTGTGTGCTAGAACATGATCTCGTGCGACTTGACTTGAATGAAACCATCCTAGGTTTGTCGCATAACGGTTTTAAAAAAAACAAAAAAACAACAACAACAACAACAACAAAAAACTACGAGACAGACGACAAAAGCCAAAGGCAGCACACAGAATGATTCACTGTAAACCCTTTTACAAGAATGGTAACGTATTTCAGTCACAGCATGCACATCAAGTTTCTCAATTGTTTTGCTTTATTACCCTGATGCGACCTTTCTGGGAAAATATTTACAAAAGAAAACACAAACAGTTCTATTTTTTTCTATTTTTTCTTGATTAACAAAAAGTCAAAGTGTGTCTCCAAACACAACCATACAGCGCTAAGCGAGGTCAAGGACGTATATTGTTGTGATCGCATATACTGAGCTGTACAGAGGTCAAATCTACTTTGTTTAGATTTTCCTGCATTGATCACTTTTCATGTCATGTCCTCAGAAACTGTGAAGCAAACCGACGACTGCGTGCCGTGTTGTATCAACACAAACATGTGCTAATAATCAGTTGTATGTGTATATCATGTCTAGCTGGGCTGTCGTAACGGAAATCTAGTTCCGCATCAGTGGCCTCCCTCCCACGTGTCCCGCGGCGAAAATGGAGATAACACCGAGTTTTCTCCGAACTCCGCGACTTACACGCCGTTATCAGTCCAGTCCAATATCAATATTCAGGACGCTGTACATCATATTTCAGCATATCAAAACAAGACGGAGATAACAAAGAACGCAACATGATCAGATCACAGTCGAACTGCTTGGAAAATGAAACATCGACAAAAGGTAATTCTGAATGAACAAACATTTCACCCAACAACGGTTCCAGTGTTCAGTTCTTGGTCATAAAACTTCTATTTGGGAGGGGGGGGGGGGAGGCAGAGTCCGTTTTGTTGCACGTACGTACTTCTCAACAGGTGCATACAACGGCTCAAAGTGTTTACATTGTTTATCCCAGTAGCGATCGGTTTCGAGAAAAAGGTATAATTTGGCAGCGGCCAACAGAACACGTGACTCGTCCTGTAAGAAGCAGCGAGCACGTTCACGATGGCGCAGTCGGCAATGCACGCCTGTTTTCACACTGACGTGTGTCACTTTGTTGTCACTATTTCCAGCCACACACATCCCAGAAACATGTCCCACTTTCGCCTACACTGAACTGACACATGGTATATGGGCCTGTTGACGTCACTGGAAGTAAAGATGTAAGTGCAGAGGCACTTGTAAGTCACACAAGTTGTGATGTCACTTTACTGACAGAGGCACTTGCCGCAAACAAAGTTCTGTTTCAAGGCAACGCTTCTAGGTCAATATATTCCCGGCTCCAGATTACAGTCACTGTAATTTTACTCGCAAGATACAAGTATGAGCTGTGATACTCTCTTTCTCCCCCCCCCCCCCCCCACGCCCCTCAATAACCTACTCTATACGCCTCATCCCTTCTCCACGATTGTTATTTTATTTCCTACGCGTATTTCTTTGGTACCAACACTAGAGCCATGAAAGAAGATGAAACACTGTGGACTCAAAGTGTATCTGCAGATCTTGATCTTAGTTTTCTTTTTCTTCCATTCGAGTGGCACTTTCACACACTCTGCCTATCCATATAGAATTCACACTCACACTTGTACAGGCGTCACGGAACTTCGTCGTGCCCGTACCGAGCCTTCACTCATCATCACAACTCGCAACTGCCAGCGACGTCTACATCACAACGTCGTGAGTCTTCACCCGTCCTCACGAGTTTTCACGACAGTCAGAACGCTTTTGTCACAACGTCGTGCTAGATCCAGTGTGGACTCTTCACTCGTTCTCAGGACTTGTCACAGCATTTAATGACGTCTACATCAGAATTTTGTGCCCTTCACTCTTCCTCACGAGTTGTCACGTCCGTCAGGACGTCTTCATCACAACGTCGTGCTGGATCTAGTATCTAGTCTTTACTCGTCCTCATTTCACAACGATGTGCCCGCAAGGAATCTTCACTCGTCCTCACGAGTTATCACAACAATCAGTTTACAACGTCTTCATCACAGCGTTCTGCTAGATCTAATATCCAGTCTCGATACACCCTAACAGTCAGTGAGGTCTACGTCACAATGTCGTGCCTGGCCAGTCTTCACTCGTCTTCACGTGTTGTCACGGCAATCAGAACATCTTCACCACAACTCGTGCCCGCACCGAGTCTCCACTGAGTTTTCCATCACAAAAACGTCAAAGGCACCTTGACGTCACCACAACGTCATGCTAGATCCAGCATCGACTCAGCTCTCGTCCGCACAACAGCCACGAAAGACAACTCTTGACTCACATAAAACATTCGATGATATCCACCTCCAGCAGAACGCTGAGTGTGACGAATACAAGGTAGAGCAGCAGCATGGAGAAGCCCATGACCTTTGACATGCGCCACTTGCTGAGCGCTATGGTGACGATGACGACCAGCAGCATGAAAAAGAGCAGGAGCATGGAGCAGGGAAGACCCTCGCTGCTCACCAAGTACGGATCACCGCCATTGACGGCTCCGTAGATAATCCACGGCAA